>KQ995295.1:102106-130261 GCA_001598015.1 Dorcoceras hygrometricum
GGATCCGAGCCTGTGCTCTGATACCACTGTTGGCATACGGTGGCGGATCCGGATCCCACTTCCCGGGACGCAGCGGAAAAACAAAAATTTGCCCGGAAAGTGTTCAATACATTAATATAAATCTACAAACATACATAGGGTGTTCATAGATTGCTATCTTGCTGGCGTCCAGGCGCCTGGCTCCGACCAGTTTCACGAGGAAACCGGCACTTCAAACTGTAGGCGGCGGTAGATCGTCAATCAGGTCCACGACCGGAAACAATCTTCCTCCAATCAGCCTGCACTAGAAAGCTGACGGATTTTGGCACGGACGAAAACTCCTCGTCAATCTGATCGGAACAAGTCCGATCAACGTATGCGACGGCGGGGCGGCGGTGCGACCGAGAGAGGGGGCGAGAGGAGAGGGGCGGCCGAGTGGTCTAGATGGAGGCTAGGTTATGAGTTGTGTGTGTGTTGTAATGAAGCCCTAAGTCTATTATAAGTAGACTAGCAATGGACTTGGACCGGCCCAACGGGCCCTGGTCCAAATGACGATATCCATCACTGCGACTTCATTACAACTCCGATCTTCGATCAGATTGGACCGATCGACTCAGTTTCCAAAACTGTGTATTATGATGTGAAAAACCATTTTTCAGATACCTAGTCCAAAATGACCGTTTTGCCCCTCAACAGCGGGAAATCGCAATTTGACCCCTGTTGATTTTTAGGAAGTCGCACTCCCTAAAATCCTCTTCTTATGCTAAACACATTGAGCTCAGTTTCCATGCGGGAATCATGAATCCAGTACTTGTGTGACCCTCAATGGTTCAGGGATACAGCTAGCCGTGGGCCCGCAACCATTACGGCTCCGAAATAACGATTTCGGACTTGCCCAACAGATCATGGTAAAGCACCTAGCAACATCGCGCCATGATCCCCTAGGTATCACTGATAGTGCCTGCAAGAACCAGTTTGTCGTGGTTAGCGTACAGTACGGTCCTTTCAACACATATCCCGATCAGATCAACGACCATTGGTAAATCGAGAGTCGCTAGAGATCCGATAGCTATGCATACATCCTGGAGATCGAATAGTGACATCGCGAGTGTTACTAGGCAAACCCATTTACCTAAAACACTTCTAGTACTCTGGCCAGAGATTTATACACTATTATCTCCTCGGATAGCATAGGATATCCACGCATGTAAGCGAGCGGTGAATCCTCGACAACGAAGCATCAAACATGCAATCAATCTAATTAATATGCATAAATTAAATAATCAAATTATTTACCACAAAATCATATTTTAATCATAAAATCGCATTTTATAATAAAATCGCATTTTGTCGATAAAATCATATTTTAACAACAAAATCATATTTTAATTATAAAATCATATTTTAATTATAAAATCATATTTCACAATTAAAATCATATTTTGCAATTTTAATTGCATTAAATTGGGCTTAAAACAATTTCAGGCCCAAAAATCTAAAAATTTCAAAATCGACCAAAATCGGTCCGATATCGAATATCGGCCCGAAAACTTCATGGGCTGCCCGGGACAGGCCCGAACAAAACCTAGAAGAAATCAGCCATCGCAACGCTGCCGAGAGACTTGCGGACCGCGGCCGCCGCTAACAAATCGCGTGCGGCACTCGGTCGCACGCCGGCCGCATGATGCGCGGCCTGGCCGCGCCAATAGCGGCGCCTCACGCCGCGAGCGTGCGCCCATCAGGGCGCACTGGTTGCGCACCACCGCGCAACGATTGAGCGTGGCCGCTGGCCATGTCCGGCCAGCGCGCATGGTGTCGTGCGCGCCAATGCGTGCGCGCGACGCTGGTTGCCGCCGCACACGGCGGCGGGCGGTGGCCGGGTTTTCAAAAAAAAAACTTTGTTTTTTGATTTCAAATGATGAGATCTGATGCAATATGGCAATAAACGTATTGAAGGATCCGAGCCTGGCTCTGATACCACTGTTATGCATACATCTTGGAGATCGAATAGTGACATCGCGAGTGTAACTAGGTAAACCCATTTACCTAAAACACTTCTAATACTCTGGCCAGAGATTTAAACACTATTATCCCCTCAGATAGCATAGGATATCCACGCATGTAACATTTACCTAAAACACTTCAGTACTCTGGCCAGAGATTTATACACTATTATCCCCTCAGATAGCATAGGATATCCACGCATGTAAGCGAGCGGTGAATCCTCGACAACGAAGCATCGACTCCTACATGCATCGGGATCTCACCCAATCCCGCCGCCTAATGATCCCAAGTGAGTCGGAAAATGGGTCAAAGTGAGACGCCTATCATGTAGAGCCTCAATGACGTTTCGAGTAGTGAGGACTAATCAGTACAACCAAGACCTCGGACTTATCCACTCGACAAATGGTAACCACTTGGAATGTCCGAACGAGGGTAGTTCGATAGATCACCAGGTCACTATCCATCTACATGATCAGAACATCACAATGTTCCCTTCCAATGAAACATGGTACTTCACATCGCAGATGCTAGTCTCAAGCTCGGGCGGCCTTATCCTCATTTTGACGGCCCAATCGACCGACTAGGAACGAATTCAGAATACACAGTGACTATTAGATGTGTTTCATGATAACCATCATATCCACTATCACATATACACTATGGTGCATTCTAGGTCTTTATCCAACACAATTGTTAACATTATAATCATAATGAAAATAAAGAATGCCATAAATAAATGCAAATATCATATATAAAGATTGTCATATACAAGAGTCTATAAAACCCACACGCCACAAGTTGGCTAGTTGGGCATCTACTCTAACACCGCTTGCCGTGATCGGACTTGCTCCGATCGTCTTGACGAGGAGATTCCGTTCGTGCCAAATTTGTCAGATCTTCTAGTGCAGACTGACGGAGGAATCGTGATTCCGGTCGTGGACCTGATTAAGGAGAATCTACCGCCGCCTACATTGAAGTGCCGGATTCCCTGTGAATCTGGTCGGAGCCAGGCGCCTAGACGCCAGCAAGGTAACATTCATTAAACATCCTATGTATGTTTTATTGAATAGATTTCATGTATTGAACGATTCCCGGTGCAAAATTTTTAAACTTCCGCTGCGCCTCGGGAAACGGGATCCGGATCCAACACTGCGCCAACAGTGGTATCAGAGCCAAGGCTCGGATCCGTCAATACATTATTGTGCTTGAATTGCATCAAATTTCAGATTTCAGAATCGAATCAAAAAAAAAAATATTTTTTTTACACGACGGCCGCCGGCGCCGCCGCGAGCTGCGGCGCCATCGCGTGCGTGATAGCGCTCGCATCACCGGGCGCTGGCCGGCCACCGTGCGCGATTGTCATGCACGGTGGCACGTGGTGATCGCTGCCTCCACGCAACTGGTTGCGCGATGGGAGGCAGTAGCGCGGGCAGATTCTGACGCGCATGGCGCGGCGAGCGTGCCGCCATGCGCCGCACACAGTGTTGGCGGCGGCCGCCGCCGTGCGGCCACTTTCTGGCGATTCCTCGTGGCAATGCGACAGCTGTTCTGTCTTCTAGGTTTTGTTTCGGGCCTGTACCGGGCAGCCCATGAAGTTTTCGGGCCAATATTTGATATTGGGCCAATTTTGGTCGGACCAAAAATCGATTTTGAAATTTTTGAGATTTTGGGCCTAAAATTGTTTTAAGCCCAATATGATTGAATTAAAATTAAAAAAATATGATTTTATTTATAAAATATGATTTTATAATTAAAATATGATTTTGTTGGAAATTATCAAATTTGATTTGATTATTTCATTTTTGTCAATTAATTGGATTGAATGCATGTTTGGGATGATCGAGATCCGTGTCCAATGTGTTAGGTGTATGCTCTAGGTTTTGCGATTTTGGTTGTATATATTGTTGATATCATTTATAAAGTGGGCCTGGTTTATGGCCCGTTCCCACCCCTTTAAATTGTATCCCAATGTGTCATGGTCATTTAAATATAAATATTAGATTTAGTGGGAGGCCTTTTTGAAGATGGTGGACATGATGATCAAAGATATTGAAGACCGAAGATCTGTAAAACCGGAAGCAATTGTAATAGGATTGCATTGCATACTGAATTTCACCTAGGACTGGATCCAGGTCCGTGATTGGCAACCACGGACCGCATAGCTCTCGCGATCGATCATCCCAAAGTTTTTATATATGCGATATATGTTAAGTTGAATCCGCATGTTAAATTGTGATTTAATATTTTCGAGACCAAATTTTCAAAATTAAAATCCCTCGTTTTAAATATGATTTAAAACTGATATCAAGATTAAAAGTTTATTCGATAAACTAAGGGAATTTAAATTTGTTTAAATTTTTCCTACCTTCTATCAACAATGGGTGTACGTCGATGCTACCCGTATACATGGCCCGGCTCATATTATTGAGGGGGTTATGTATGTCGGAAAGCTGTACACGTCATTGACACTTGCTGTGAGTTGGTTGGAACTCCCTTTAACGTTGGCTCATATTATTGGGGACGTTAAGGGGACCGTCCTTCACAACTCGACATTGATGGGTCATCTTAACACGTGATAGTAATAGGCGTCATATTATTGGGCTCTTACTGGACGTGAGGTGAATACATGGAGGTTGCACCGGTTGCAATTGAACTCTACCTTTTGAGGGTCATGGTTGGCTGATATTATTCGGGACCATGATCGCTCGATTGGACTCTGTGTACCCACTAAGGAAACCTGCTTTCTCGATTTCATTAGAGGGTGGTGAAATCGTTAAAATAGTGGGAGGGTAATTCATAAAACTTAATGACCTTGTTTTATGTCTTAGCGTTTTTCATATATAGTTAGTAATGCATGTCTGTTTTTCTTTTCAGTATAAACTGCTTATAAATGTCTTCGATCAAAAACCCACTCGCTGCTATACTGGATAGCAACAAGTTCACTGGTCTGAACTACCAAGACTGGCTTCGAAACCTCAATATTGTATTGGCTTCGGAGAAACTTCTCTACACGTTAGACAAGAGCCCTCCGAAGGAAGCCCCTGCCGATATCAGCCCTGAGGAGCTGACAAAGCTTAACAAATGGTGGGATGACGAGCTTAAGACTCGATGCTATATGATGGCATCCTCAATATTGTATTGGCTTCGGAGAAACTTCTCTACACGTTAGACAAGAGCCCTCCGAAGGAAGCCCCTGCCGATATCAGCCCTGAGGAGCTGACAAAGCTTAACAAATGGTGGGATGACGAGCTTAAGACTCGATGCTATATGATGGCATCAATGTCCAACGAAATGCAGCGGCGTTTCGAGAATACGGTGTATGCTGCTGACATACACCTTCATCTCAAAGAGCTATATGGGGAGAACTCTCGACATGAGAGGTTCACCACTGTCAAGGAGCTTATGACGAGCCGCATGCGCGATGGGACTTCGGTCCGCGAGCATGGGGTTCGTATGATTGGGCTTATTGAAAAGTTGGTGGGCCTTGATATCACACTTCCACATGAGCTGTCTGTGGATTTGCTTCTCCTCTCACTCCCCGCTGCATTCGACCCCTTTGTGGTCAACTTTAACATGAACAAGCTGGAAGCCACCCTTGAAGATGTGGTGAACATGCTTGTAGTGTTCGAGGGGACCATAAAGAAGGACAAGCCTGTCCTCCTTATGGGCTCTTCTTCCTCTGCGAAGAAGGGGCCCAAACGCAAGGGCAAGAAGCGTTCTGCCCCTGTGAAGGAGGAAAAGCCCACTAAGAAGCCCAAGGCAAAGGCTTCCAAGCCAAACAAGTCTGAGGATGTTTGCCACCACTGTCACAAGCCTGGGCACTGGAGGAGGAACTGCAAGGAGTACCTCGAGCAGTTGCGAACTGCAAAAGGTATGTTCTATATCGAAATAAATATGTCTCTTAATTCGACTTCTTGGGTACTTGATACCGGATGTGGATCTCATATCTGCAATGATTTGCAGGTGATGACAAGAAGCCGACGTCTTAGAGAGGGTGAGACCCACTTGAGGCTTGGAAACGGAGCAAGAGTTTCTGCTGTAGCGATAGGAGATGTTTATTTATTTCTATCATCAAATTTTAAGTTGTTATTGAAAGACGTTTTATTTGTTCCCGAGTTAATAAAGAACATTATTTCTGTTTCTATGCTTGATAGTGATGGATATTCTTGTCTTTTTGCTAATTCGATTTGCAATATATACAAGAATGAATGTTTGATTGGAATTGAGGAACGCGAAAATGATATATACACCTTAAAATTAAAACAAGTTCCAACTCGCGATGTGGAAACACATACAACAACAATCAAAAGGAAAAACGACATCTTGAACCCAGCACAACTTTGTCACGCTAGGCTAGGTCATATTTTCCTAAGTAGGATGAACAAATTGGTTAGGAGTGACATGTTTGATTTGTCAGAAATTAACTCCCTACAGACTTGTGAATCTTGTCTCAAAGGAAAGATGACTAAACAACCCTTCAAGGGCAAGCCTGAACGTGCTCAAGGCCTATTGGATTTGATCCATACTGATGTGTGTGGCCCACTTAGCATTGGTACTAAGTATGGACACACATACTTCATCACCTTTACCGATGATCACTCTAGTTATGGGTACTTGTAATTAATGAAGTACAAGTCTGAATCCTTTGAAAGGTTCAAGGAATTCAAGGCTGGAGTAGAAAATAAGTTAGGGAAAAGTATTAAAGCACTTTGATCAGATCGAGGTGGTGAATACTTGAGTGCTGAATTTCAAGACTATCTCAAAGAGAATGGGATTCTCTCACAGTGGACCCCTCCGGCCACACCACAGCTCAATGGTGTAGCGGAGCGTCGTAATCGAACCTTGATGGACATGGTTTGATCTATGATGAGTTTCACTGAACTTCCTACCTCGTTTTGGGGCTATGCGCTTGAAACGACGGTAATGTTGTTGAACAATGTCCACACCAAGGCGGTGGATAAGACTCCATATGAGATATGGATGGGCAAACCACCCAAATACTCATACATGAGGATTTGGGGATGTCCTGCTTACGTGAAGCAGACAGTGCGAGATAAGCTGGATAATAGATCCATCCTATGTTACGTCATTGGGTATCCAAAGAATTCAATTGGATACTACTTCTACTATCCCAACGAAATAAAAGTGTTTGTTTCTAGAAATGCCACCTTTATGGAAAGGGAATTTCTACTTGATAGAAAAGGCAAGATAGTAGAACTCGAAGAGGTTCGAGAACCATCTGAAGTACCAAGTGAGTCTCCCGCACCTCCAGAGCCAGTACCAGAAATGGTCGCACCTAGGAGATCTGAAAGGACTCGTTATTGGATATGATCCAAGAACTTTCAAGGAGGCGATTTCCGATGCTGATTCTAATTTGTGGCTTGAAGCAATGCAGTCTGAGATTGACTCGATGCATGCGAACCAAGTTTGGACTCTTGTTAATCCTCCCGAAGGAATTGTTCTTATTGGGTGCAAATGGATATACAAGAGAAAACTCGGGCCTGATGGTAAGGTACTGACCTACAAGGCACGACTGGTCGCGAAAGGTTACACTCAAAGGCAAGGTGTTGACTATGATGAAACCTTTTCACCAGTCGCAATGTTCAAGTCAATTAGAATCTTACTGGCCATAGCCACATGGTACGACTATGAGATATGGCAAATGGATGTGAAAACTGCGTTCCTTAATGGAAACATTAAGGAAGAGATCTATATGACGCTGCCTGAGGGTTTCACATCTGTAGGAAGTGAGCATAAGGTATGCGAACTTCAGAGATCGATCTACGGTCTCAAACAAGTATCAAGGAGTTGGAACCTGAGATTCGATGAAACGATTAAGGAATTTGGTTTCATCAAGAATCCCGAGGAGCCATGTGTGTACAAGAAGGTAGTTAAAAGCGCCATGACATTCCTTGTACTTTATGTTGATGACATTCTACTCATTGGGAATGATGTAGAAATGTTGCAGTCAACTAAAGTCTGGTTGTCTAGTAGATTCTCGATGAAGGACATGGGTGAAGCATCCTATATTCTTGGAATACAGATCTATCGGGATAGATCGAAAAGGATGCTCGGACTCACCCAAGATACCTACATCGATACCATACTTAAGTGGTTCTCTGTGGAAGAGTCCAAGAGAGGACACCTACCTATGTGCCATGGGGTCACTCTATCTAAGTCTATGTGTCCAAAGACTTATGAGGAGATAGAGAGTATGACACGTGTGCCATATGCCTCGGAAATAGGTAGTATTATGTATGGCATGATCTCAACTAGATCGGATGTCGCATACGCTCTGAGTGTCACGAGCCGCTACCAGGCCAACCCCAGCCAAATGCATTGGAAGGCTGTGAAAGATATTCTTAAGTACTTACGAAGGACTAAGAATATGTTCATGGTCTATGGGGTTGGTGAACTGAAATTGGAAGGCTACACTGATTCTAGCTTCCAATGTGACGTGGATGATTCGAAGTCAACCTCTGGATTTGTATTCATGCTCAATGGTGGTGCTGTCTCTTGGAAGAGTTCCAAGCAAGACACCATCGCGGATTCAACCACTGAGGCTGAGTACATCACAGCATCAGCTGCTGCTAAGGAGGCGGTTTGGATAAGGAATTTCGTCCAAGAGTTGGGCGTCATCCCTGGTGGAGTTGGTCTAGTCTCGGTGTACTGCGACAACATGGGTGCCGTTGTGCAAGAAAAGGAGCCTATGTCTCACCAAAGATCAAAACATATACTGAGGAAATACCACATAATCCGGGATATTGTGGCTAGGGGTGACATAGCAGTTGAGAGAGTCGCCTATGCAGACAACATTGCTGATCCACTTACGAAGCCCTTGCCAGGACCGTTGTTTGAAAAACATCGCGAAACAATGGGACAGCGTCTGATGAGTAGTTGGCTTTAGGGCAAGTGGGAGATTGTTAGAGTAGATGCCCAACTAGCCAAATTGTGGCGTGTGGGTTCTATTGACTCTTGTATATAACGATCTTTATTTATGAAACACGCATTTATTATATGACATTCTTTATTTTCATTATGTTATAATGTTAACAATTGTGTTGGATAAAGACCTAGAATGCACCATAGTGTATGTTAGATGTGATAGTGGATGTGATGTCTATCATGAAACACATCTAATAGTCACTGTGTATTCTGAACTCGTTCTAGTCGATTGGGCTGTCAAAATGAGGATAAGGCCGCTCGAGCTTGAGACTAGCATCTGCGATGTGAAGTACCATGTTTCATTGGTAGGGAACATTGTGATGTTCTGAGCATGCAGATGGATAGTGACCTGGTGATCTATCGAACTACCCTCACTTGGACTTTCCAAGTGGTTACCATTTATCGATTGGATAAGTCCGAGGTCTTGGTTGTACTGATTAGTCCTCACTACTCGAAACGTCATTGAGACTGTACATGTTAGGCGCCTCACTTTGACCCGTTTACCGAATCACTTCTCTGGCCAGAGTACTGGATGTGTTTTAGGTAAATGTGTTTGCCTAATAACACTCGCGATGTCACTATTTGATCTCCAAGATGTATGAATAGTGATCGGATCTCTAGCGACTCTCGATTTACCAATGGTCGTTGATCTGATCGGGATATATGTGTTGAAAGGACCGTACTGTACGCTAACCACGACCAACTGGTTCTTGCAGGCACTATCAATGATACCTAGGGGATCATGGGCGATGTTGCTAGGCGCTTTACCATGATCCGATGGGCAAGTCCGAAATTGTGATTTCGGAGTCGCAATGGTTGTGGGCCCACGGCTAGCTGTATCCCTGAACCATTGAGGGTCACACAAGTACTGGATTCACGATTCCCGCACGGAAACTGAGCTCAATGTGTTGAGCATAGGAGAAGGAATTTAGGGAGTGTGACTTCCTAAAAGTCAACAGGGGTCAAATTGCGATTTCCCAAAGTTGAGGGGCTAAACTGCAATTTTGGACTAGGTGGTCTGAAAAATTGTTTTCATATCATAATACTCAGTTTTGGAAAATCTGCTGATCGGTCCGATCTAATCGTCGATCGGAGCTGTGATGGAGCCACGGTGATGGAAACGAACCGAATGTTCATATGGACCAGGGCCTGACCCAGGCCCATTGGATTGGTTCAAGCCCATCATTGGTCTACTTATGCTAGACCTAGGGCTACATGACATAAGACTTGAACACCAACCCTAGCCTCCAATAGCCGCCGCCCCTCCTCCCAACTCTCCTCTCGGCCGTGCCTCCACCCACATGCCGCCACCGGCCGCCGCACGTGCCGCCGCTTGCCGTGATCGGACATGCTCCGATCGTCTTGACGAGGAGATTCCGTTCGTGCCAAATTCGTCAGATCTTCTAGTGCAGACTGACGGAGGAATCGTGATTCCGATCATGGACCTGATTAAGGAGAATCTACTGCCGCCTACATTGAAGTGCCGGATTCCCTGTGAATCTGGTCGGAACCTGGCGCCTAGACGCCAGCAAGGTAACATTCATTAAACATCCTATGTATGTTTTATTGAATAGATTTTATGTATTGAACGATTCCCGGTGAAAAATTTTTAAACTTCCGCTGCGCCCCGGGTAACGGGATCCGGATCCAACACTGCGCCAACAGGGGTAACACTCTCAAGAATACAGACCAGCCACTACGCAAGACGCCTGCTATTCACAGAGGCTACCAACAACCCACAAGACCGCACTGGTCACAGAGACCACAACAACCCACTAACCAGGAGCCCTCCTAACCCAGCCACAACACTGGTACACACACATAGGGGGGACGATCTCAACACAGAGTACAGCCACTACACAAACACGACAGCAACTCACAGAGATAGGCAGTAACTCTCAGATACCCAACCCACAAGCACCAGTGACGGAGGCTACGCACAAAGGCAGCACACACGCCTAAGGACCTAGCCCCACACTCTCCCGACACTGTGGCTGCACGTAGAGGTAAGCAGCAGTCGTTAGAGCACAACCCAGAAGCCACCAATGGCACGGCGGCTCTTTAACACACAGCCTGCGACCTACTGGAACGCCCCTCATGCCCACTGTTAACACACCCCTCACCAACAGCCCTTCACTCTCGAGACTATCACTGGCGTAGCTCACGAAGAAGAGAGGCGGCGGAATAATTAGAGGTAGGGTTTCAATCGGGGAAGAAGAGGGCTGTGTATTGCGTATGGTATACACAAAAGGAAGCGTATATAACAATCGAAGATCCAGCAATTACGCCAGAAATCCTGCAGCTAAAAGGGGATTGTGTCATGGGCTTGGGCTTTGGCTGATTAAGCGATCGGGCCTGCAAGGGACTTGGGCCACATTTCTCACAATCTCCACCTTGGTCCAAGTTCCGAGCTCTAGCGAAGCCTACAGTCCAGGGTCACACTTGGTGTCATCATAGCCAAAGTAGGGGCACAGATTCTCACTGAAAGAGAAGCAAGCAGCCCCAGCTGGTTCATGTTGCAGCACACAGCCCACAACAGGAACCTCCACCTTCCTTTGCACACAGTAAAGGAAGTAAAAACAACCTTGCTGCAGCACACAACCCACAACAAGAATCTCCACCATTAAATGGTGCTAAGCTGTAGGCAGTCACAGTAGCCATAGATAATCACAAAGAAAATCACATACAACGGCATACTCGCCATACAAGCAGATAACACAGCGGAAGATGCCAGCAGGTAAATCAGATAGCACAAAGTAACACACAACAGAACAGGTATTAATACACAACTAAATCCAGAGCATCAGCACACGCTGATTAAGCAATAATACTCAGCTAGGTCCCAAAACACAGTAAGCAGGCAGGGATAAACAGCTAAGTGCACAAAGTACAAACTGGCAGTACACTCCACAAGCATACAAAGGCAGAATGCTTACAACCCAGAGGCCAACGCTCTGGGGTTAGGGCTCCCTAGCACTGGTATTCAGCCTCCCTACGAACTGGACTCCTCACCGGCGACCAATCTGGTTCCGCGCTCGAACCATAAGCTCTGATACCACTGTTAGAATTTCCTGTACCTGCACCAACAAAGAAACGCCAAGAACAGATTTTGTGGGACACCAGAAGGTCTCAATTAGTGCACTGATAGCAGATAACACGATAATACAGCCGTGAAATAGATTCAAGAAATCTAAATAGCTTGGCTCAGTCACCACTTGACAGACCCAACACAATGACACAAGCTTCTCTCAGAACTCGAAAGTGGGTAACACTCTCAAGAATACAGACCAGCCACCACGCAAGACGCCTGCTATTCACAGAGGCTACCAACAACCCACAGGACCGCACTGGTCACAGAGACCACAACAACCCACTAACCAGCAGCCCTCCTAACCCAGCCACAACACTGGTACACACACATAGGGGGAACGATCTCAACATAGAGTACAGCCACTACACAAACACGGCTGCAACTCACAGAGATAGGTAGTAACTCTCAGATACCCAACCCACAAGCACCAGTGACGGAGGCTACGCACAGAGGCAGCACACACGCCTAAGGACCTAGCCCCACACTCTCCCGACACCATGGCTGCACGTAGAGGTAGGCAGTAGTCGTTAGAGCACAACCCAAAAGCCACCAATGGCACGACAGCTCTTAACACACAGCCTGCAACCTACTGGAACGCCCCTCACGCCCACTGTTAACACACCCCTCACCAACAGCCCTTCACTCTCGAGACTATCACCCGCGTAGCTCATGAAGAAGAGAGGCGGCAGAAGAATTAGAGGCAGGGTTTCAATCGGGGAAGAAGAGGGTTGTGTATTGCGTATGGTATACACACAAGGAAGCGTATATAACAATCGAAGAGCCAGCAATTATGCCAGAAATTCTGGCCAGAAATCCTGCAGCTAAAAGGGGATTGTGTCATGGGCTTGGGCTTTGGCTGATTAAGCTATCGGGCCAGCAAGGGACTTGAGCCACATTTCTCACACCTCCACCTTGGTCCAAGTTCCGAGCTCTAGCGAAGCTTACAGTCCAGGGTCACACTTGGTGTCATCATAGCCAAAGTAGGGGCACAGATTCTCACTGAAAGAGAAGCAAACAGCCCCAGCTGGTTCATGTTGCAGCACACAGCCCACAACAGGAACCTCCACCTTCCTTTGCACACAGTAAAGAAACCAAAACAACCTTGCTGCAGCACACAACCCACAAAAAGAAACTCCACCATTAAATGGTGCTAAGCAGTAAGTAGTCACAGTAGCCATAGATAATCACAAAGAAAATCACATTCAACGGCAGACTCGCCATACAAGCAGATAACACAGCGGAAGATGCCAGCAGGTAAATCAGATAGCACAAAGTAACACACAACAGAACATGTATTAATACACAACTAAATCCAGAGCATCAGCACACGCTGGTTAAGCAATAATACACAGCTAGGTCCCAAAAAACAGTAAGAAGGCAGGGATAAACAGCTAAGTGCACAAAGTACAAACTGGAAGTACACTGCACAAGCACACAAAGGCAGAATGCTTACAACCTAGAGGCCAACGCTCTGGGGTTAGGGCTCCCTAGCACTGGTATTCAGCCTACCTACAAACTGGACTCCTCACCGGCGACCAATCTGGTTCCACGCTCGAACCATAAGCTCTGATACCACTGTTAGAATTTCCTGTACCTGCACCAACAAAGAAACGCCAAGAACAGATTCTGTGGGACACCAGAAGGTGTCAATTAGTGCACTGTTAGCAGATAACACGATAATACAGCCGTGAACTAGATTCAAGAAATCTACATAGCTTGGCTCAGTCACCACTTGACAGACCCAACACAATGACACAAGCTTCACTCAAAACTCGAAAGGGAGTAACACTCTCAAGAATACAGACCAGCCACTACGCAAGACGGATGCTATTTACAGAGGGTACCAACAACCCACAGGACCGCACTGGTCACAGAGGCCACAACAACCCACTAACCAGCAGCCCTCCTAACCCAGCCGCAACACTGGTACACACACAGAGGGGGAACGATCTCAACACAGAGTACAGCCACTACCCAAACACAGCTGCAACTCACAGAGATAGGCAGTAACTCTCAGATACCCACAAGCACCAGTGACGGAGGCTACGCACAGAGGCAGCACACACGCCTAAGGACCTAGCCCAACACTCTCTCGACATCGTGGCTGCACATAGAGGTAAGCAGCAGTCGATAGAGCACAACCCAGAAGCCACAAATGGCACGGCAGCTCTTAACACACAGCCTGCAACCTACTGGAACGCCCCTCACGCCCACTGTTAACACACCCCTCACCAACAGCCTTAACTCTCGAGACTATCACCAGCGTAGCTCACGAAGAAGAGAGGCGGCGGAAGAATTAGAGGTAGGGTTTCAATCGGGGAAGAAGATGGTTGTGTATTGCGTATGGTATACACACAAGGAAGCATATATAACAATCGAAGAGCCAGCAATTACGCCAGAAATTCTGGCCAGAAATCCTGCAGCTAAAAGGGGATTGTGTCATGGGCTTGGGCTTTGGCTGATTAAGGGATCGGGCCAGCAAGGGACTTGGGTCACATTTCTCACATCTCCCTCATAAGTATGGCTTGGACAGACCAGAAATCCCGCGAGCCCTGATGTCACCAACAGACGAAACATGGCTACCATTCCTTCATCTGGTAAAGTGAAGATAGCTTCAAAGTTTATCTGGATAGCATTGTTGGTAGAGGACACCATTCTGAAACTATTGAGGAGTGCAAGAAAAAAATTGCAAAGCTTTCACAGAGAAATATTTTGCAAGATTTTAACAATTTTTTTGAAATGAATATATATTAAAGTAAAAGGACTTTGTAAAAATGGAAATGTAAACATTCCAGTAAACACAATAAGGGACATGTAGGCCTGTCTGTAATGACGTTTAAAATTTAAAAGACTTTTTGTACGTTAAAGCGGTTTTAAAACAATTTTACTCTCGTAATAATTAGGAATTAAAATAACTTTCTTAAAATTTAATATCACCAGACTTGAGAACTTATCAGCTTGAGTTAGGATAAGATCAAGCTGAGTATAAGATTGAGCTCCTTATAGAGGTCAACTTACAACTGTCAACTTTTAACTTATCAATCCAATCTAATGTTCACCTAAATTGATGCATAGATAATTAATGCTGATAAAATATATTAAGAATGTTACGAAAGTAGGTTGGTGAAGATATCAACTTGATGATCTGTTGAGACGTGCTCCAGCAGGATGTCATTGTTCATTACATGGTTTTTGATAAAGTGATTTAATGTCGATAAGCTTTGTTATGGAGAGAAACACTGAATTTTGTGTGATTACGATTGCGCTTGTGTTGTCATAGATTATCGGTGATTCATATGCTTCAACTCCAAAGTCTATGAGATTTTGTTCAATCCAGAGCAATTGAGCACGACTTCCAGTTGTTAAGTACTCTGCTTCTGCTGCGATGTGGCTATGGAAGTTTTCTTCTTGCTGAACCAAGAGATCAATCTGTCTCCTAAGAATTGACTTGTGCCACTAGTATTTTTGCAATCAATCTTATATCCTGTATAATCCTGAATATCTAATTAAATTAAAAATCTCTAGGATATCAGAG
This sequence comes from Dorcoceras hygrometricum, assembly GCA_001598015.1. Classification (NCBI taxonomy): domain Eukaryota; kingdom Viridiplantae; phylum Streptophyta; class Magnoliopsida; order Lamiales; family Gesneriaceae; genus Dorcoceras; species Dorcoceras hygrometricum. The sequence goes on from KQ995295.1 coordinate 117,661, forward strand.
CGCAACATTCAGGGTTCACTTAAGATATTTTTAAAATACGTTTTGCAGCAATAAAGTGCGATCATTTAGGATCTAATTGGAATCTAGCACACATATAGATAGGAAACATGATATCTGATCTACTAGTTGTTGGTAAAGTTAGGATCCAATTAAACCTCTAAATAAAGATACCTCAGCGATAGCTCCATCTTGAACCATATCCAGCTTAATTGAAGCAGTAATGGGTGTAGTGGCAGATGAGTAGTTTTCCATCCCAAACGTATTCAGAAGCTCTTGTATACTTGCTTGATTAATAAATATTCCATTATCGAGCAATTTGACTTGCAAAAATTTCATCTCACTCATCATGTTCATTTCAAACTGTTACTGCATCAGCTTAGAAAAACTCTCACATAGTTTTGGGTTAGTTGAGCCAAAAATGAATTGATCTACATAAATTTTCACTAATAAAGTGTGATCATCTTTCACAAATTTAAATAAGGTTTTATCAAAAACATCAATAATAAAATCATGGTCGAGAAAGAATTTAGATAAGGTATCATACCTTGCTCTTGGTGTCTATTTCAGATCATATAGTGCTTTATCAATTTTACACACATACTCTAGAAAATCATGAGTAATGAACCACACGGTTGGACAACATATACTTCTTCGTGAAAAATACCATTTAACAAAGCAATTTTGACATCCATCTGAAACACTTTGAAATATTTAAACGAAGCATAAGCAAGAAAAACCTAATTGATTCTAATCTTGCTACAGGTACATAGGTTTCATTGAAATTTATGTCTTCTTCTTGCGTAATCCTTGGACTACTGATATAGCTTTATTTCTAAATGTTGTCCTGTTTTAGTTTAATTTATTCCTATACACTTATTTGGTTCCTATAAAAATTTTATTGTTTGGTATGGGAACTAGGTGTCATACTCTGTTTCTATCAAAATAACTAAAATATTCTTGCAGAACTTTAACTAGCTATGATCTGCTAAGTATTCATCCATCATTGTTGGGATTTAAAATACACCAGATCAGAGTTTGGGGGGTGAATAAATCTTTTAAAATATTTGCGTTTAAAAACTATATTTAGAATCATCTTGATTTGAAGCTGAATCCAGAACTCAATCTATTCTAATTTCTTAAGAATTTTATACGAAAATATCTCAATCAAACAGTGAAATGAAAATATGAATATGTAAACTGAAATAATAAGAAACATATTAGAGACGCATTTACATCCAAATACCCTAAAATATACTATCTTAGGTCGCCTACCATTTTATAGGGTTTTTTTTCATTATTCTCATTAATCATCGATCTATTTTGAGTACAACATGTAGTGTTCAACTCTTTATCTCAATTTTTTTTGTGAAATCCAAGAATCATCAAGCATTATTCTTGTAGGCTCTTTCAAAGTTCCATTTCTACGCTTAGCTAACCTGTTTCGTTGAGACGATTGAGCTGCAGAGAACTCATCCTTGTTTTTCAAAATATGAGGATAAAATTTTTTTGTTAACTCATTCCTAAATCACTCCTTCTTCGACTCATAAAATGGGTTTTCTCTTTTTAATACGTTTCAAAATTTTAATCAGTTGGTCAGTATTGTAATCTTTTGGTCTTACAAATATTATCTAGGTAAACCGTGAGTAATGATCAATGATAATAAGGGTGTATGTCAATCTTCCTAAACTCATTACTGGTATCGGACCGAATAAGTCCATATGCAGAACTCCAAACTTTGAGAAGAAGAGTTACATCCTTTGTTTTTAAAGTCGATCTGATCTGCTTACCCAGTTGACAGGATAAACACATTTTATATTTTGAAATCCAATTTTAGGCAGATCGATGACCAAATAATGCTTACTCCGATGGAAAAGGTTTCAAAGTTCAGATGATTTAGCCTCTTATATCAAAACCAAAATTTAGATACATTTGCAACAAAGAATGTTTGTTCAAATGATGTCTCTTTCGACCAGTGGACTTTATATGTATTTCCAGAACATTGTCCAACTAGTAGAGTTATGCCAGATGAATTTTTAACAATGCATTTATGTTTATGAAACTCTACAAAATAATCATTATCACAAAATTGAGTTGTGCTAATCAAATTATAAACAAATTTTAACAAGTAAGATATTTTTTATAATAATGTTACCATGGATGATCTTACTCTTACTCGCAGTTATACTTTTTTCAATTTTCGCCAAAATTAATCACATGCCCGTCGTATTTTGTGACTTCAGTTATCAGCTTAACATCTCCAGTCATATGTCTTAAGCATCCACTGTATAGATACCAGCCTGACTTCTTCAACAACTTGACCTATTTTTCCTACAATCACAAAATAAGCAATTTTGGTATCCATATCTATTTGGGTCCATATCGGATTAGTTGATCGGGGACCTACACATGAATACCATATGTTTTTATCATAGTGTGTGTTCAAAGGTTGGTGGAGATAATCGATGTGATGAACAAGATGCTTTTTGGATAACAATCTGTTTATGGCTATATCTTACCTCAGGGCTGTGTCTTCTTTGACCTAGCTAAATTTTATAATATTGGTTGTTTTTAACCTTCCAGGAGTTGTGCCTCTGCTGACCACGATCAAACCAGTTGGATCTGAAATATGATTTGTTTTCAGCGTTGCTTAGCCTGTTCGTAAGCCATCTTGACCTAGAGCTCTCTGGTTCTTTGTAACCAGTTCCATAATTTCTACCATAGTTTAGATCTCTGGCCTAGAGCTCTCTTGTTCTTATGCCGTACTGGACTTGAAAAAATTTATTAATTTAAATGTGACATTTTCCAGATTCAGCTAAGTACTAGTTTCAGCTTGACTGCATTCATTGGTGTTAAAGCCCATACCAGTTTGATAGTTGACAGAATTTTGAACCACATGCATCTTACTCAAAGAAACATAGGACTTAGTCCATGTGCTTAATATTTAAATTTTGTTTTTAGTAATCATCACTTCATACTCATGTCGCAACTTTTCATTCTTACTCATTAGTTTCCTTATATCATTCATTAATCCGTCTAACCCATCGGGCTGAGGAAAGCTTGGCTCATCAAAATTGTTTGTCAAAATCTTATTTTAAGCTTTGAATTCATAAAATGTATGCCAAATCCTCTTGTATTCAATTACCAGCTCGTGTAGTGCGTTGATGTGTGTAAATTCAATAAAGGAGAAATCAAATACCTCATCGTATTGAGTTTGTGAGGACTGTAATTAGCTGATGTAGTTAGTGATTTAATCAAATCGTATTAGAGAATTAATCGCAAGCTGAGTTGACCATATTGAGCTGAGTTGGCTATCGTGAACTGAATTGGAGTCCGTAAGCTAAATAGAGCATCATATGCTGAATTGGAAGGGTGCGATATTATCTGAGTCTTCTAAGTTGAGCGGCGTTGAGTATAGCCAGAGCTAAAAGTGTAATCTGTTTTGTGTTAGTACGAGTTGGTAGAGTAGCTGATCTGAGCTGCTATCATTTTGAGTGGTAAGTCATAAGCTGGATTCAACTTTGGGAGTTACGCACTATTCTGATCTGAGTAGTAAGATCAGGAGTGTGTTGTGATGTGTTGGTTTGTGAGATCAGCTTTGGCGTAAGCTTATAGGGTAGAGCAACCTAGTTGAGAGCTATTAGCGGCACTCAGGTCAGTTGTGAGCTGAGTGGATGGTCAGATTTGGCGAGGGCTGTTTGAGGCATGTGAACTGATGAGTACGTAATCTTGGTACGCGAGAACTGAATTGGTGCGAGAGTTGAACTGCATGTGAGAGCTGAATCGCATGCGAGAGCTGATCGATTAGCGTGATCTGTTGTGAGAGTGATCTGTCTGTGGATGCGAACTGTTGGGAGCGAGAGCTGAATTGAGTACGCGTGTTGAGCTGCATGCTTAAGTTGAATATAGTGTGGTTACCTGAGCTGATCTGAAAATACTGTAGCCCAGATCTGAAGAACTTAAGTCTTATATATACGACCATTGACCAACACTTAGCCATTTTTCTACACCACAAACACCTTATCTTCTGAGAGCTTCCGAGCCCTACATTTTCCCAAACCCTTGTCGTCACTATTCACCAACCTAGTATTTTCTCAATCATCGGAGTTTGGCAGATCAATTTTAAGCGAGGGTGTTACGGTTGAAAACATCTCTTCAACCCCTACATTCCAATACCAATTTTGAGGGCGGTAGCGAACGAAATAGAGAATTCAAAGTGAAGTTGAAGTCTTCGACTTTTAGCATTTTTCGGTCGAGTGGCGCTTCGGTTCAGGTAACCATGTTATGCTGGTGTTAGTTTCAGCTCTTAGCATTAATCTTTGAGTTAGAGTACCGTTCTATATTTAGTCGTAGTTTATCAGACTTGAGAGCTTCGGTCGTGAGTTAAGTAAGCTTTGCCCGAGCTGAATTTCTTTGATATTCTGTTCAGATTTGTAGCTCTCTTGCGGTTTCGATATGATTTATCCACCCTGAGCTGTCGATCGTGAGCTGTGCATTGATAGTGGTGTGAGTTGTTATAGCCGTGAGTTTTTTTTAGGTATTTTGGTAAGATCTGAGCAAGGTACGAATTGAGCTTGTATTTACAGCTTTGAGAGAAGAATGTGAACGTATATGTGGTTGTGTGCTGAGTTGCCGAGCTGAATTCTTGTGCTTATTGTGTATCATGTTGATCTGTACTGCGTGAGCTGAATTGTATGTGTTGTGTTATGTATTTGCGATGATTTTTCATAGACGCATATCATGTTGAGTCTGAATTCGTGAGAATCGATTTTGAGGTTGAATAGTACCAGTATGCTGTTTTTGAAAATAAAATGAGGTGTCGGCTGACTCCCGTAACTCGACTCCCTGCTGTGATATTTTGTGTCGCCATGAGGACCAGTGTATAGCTTCCACCCCTCAAATAGTTGAAAGACACCAGTTGGATTGAGCTTGATGGATTTTGATACTGGTACTGCATGTGGGAACGATCAGATAGCTCCCATACTCCCACATGTGTTGTGGCCACTGAGTTATTCTGATTGGCAGCGAAGTTGCTTTGCTTTGGATCCTGATGATTCTTTGTAACCCTCATGCATTACATGACATGATATTTTTCATGTTTTATTTGATAGCTATTTTATGATTGCTCTTCATACTGAGGTTTGACCTCGTTTGTTTTCCTTTGGGGCTGATTTGGTCATGTGTTTGACCACCATAGGTTTTTCATGTAGATCAGCAGATCCGATCCGAGGGATGCGTCAGATGTTGGAACCCCATAGGTGTTTGATGTCCCAGTTATGTATGTTGTAGCTAGTCATTGCTAGGGGATGCCCTGTGTAGTTGTGTGTCTGGAATTTGTGTGCATGATCTTTGCTGATTCAATGATTGTATCAATATACTTTTGTGGTTGATGAGTTTGCTGTTGACTTTTGAATCAAAGTTCGTAATTTGAGTATGAGACTATTTTGAAGATGTATTTTCTGTTCAGGGTAAAAGAAAATTTAATCACTTTTTAAGCTTCCACATTTTAATGTTAATTATGTGCTTATTTCTATTTTATGAGCACCGACCCAGACATTTTGGTGTTAGAGCTTAAACTGAGATAAGCTCAATTATTTTTCTATCACACTCGAGTCTAGGCATAGTGATTGTCCACCTGTATGTGCTTGACTACTTGATTTACCTGCCTTTGTGATTACCTTTGAGTATCTCTTAGATGCTGCCGAGGAGGGGAGGTAGAGGTAGAGTTTCTAGGCAGGTTGTGGATGAGTCGGAGCGTTGGATAGTGATGAGGGGGAGGACGTATCTCAGCCTAGAGTTCCTTTGTGCCGTATGACTAGGCAGAATGAGGTTGAGGTGGAGCACTTGACTCGACATATTGATTATATGGAGCTGGTTCTGGCTAGGTTTCAACGGATGAATCCTCCTACTTTCACGGGTGCGAGGGTGGCCTTGCAGCCGAGGGATGGCTTGAGCACATTGAAGGACTGTTTGGCCGTGTGCAGTATGATGACTAGAGGAGACTGAGTGTGGCGATGTTCCAGTTGAGGAATCACACGCAGCACTGGTGGAAGGGTGCTTCACAAGCGATGACTGAGATAGGTATGGTGACCACATGGAAGAATTTTTGTGCTGCTTTTCATCAGGAGTACATTCCCACATCGTACTACAACGCCATGAGCGAGAGTTCAATAACTTGGTGCAAGGGAATCTGAAGGTGGCCGAGTACGCTAGACAGTTTTCTTCCCTTCTCTCCTATGTCCCTCACGTTGCTGGCCAAGAGAGGGCGAAGCGGAACAATTTTTTGGATTGTTTGAGGTCGGATATTTTTCCTTTGGTGTTAGCAGGTTCTCCTTCTACCTATGCTGATCCATGAACCCAACGATCGACATTGAGGAGGGTCTGTTGAATAGGCAATCACGGGTCCAGCCGTCAGCTGGACAGAGTTTTTATCCTTCACCTTCGTGGATGCCTTCTCCCAGCCTTCTCAGGCAGTTGTCGAACTGTCAGAGGTTAGTCCGAGAGAGAAACAAATCAAGAGGTCGATTTTTTATTCAGTTTTGGACAGTTTTTATGGAGCGATTTCGAGGGCAGTGATCTGTGGTCAGTGCGGTGGTAGGCATCTGACTTCGTATTGTCATAGAGTGCAGGGTGCTTGCCGTATTTGTGGGTAAGTTGTACACTCTGTGATGGTGTGTCCTTACAGGGGACAACGCTCTAACATGTCGCATCAGGGTTCTTCTTGAGATTCTTCATGGAGACCGTATGCCCCTGCTTAGCCCCAGCGATCAGGTTATCAGCCTCTAGAGACGTCTAGGTTCAGAGAGCCTTCTCAACCTCAGCACTCGAAACCTCAGCGGGCTCAAGTGAATGCAATGATTGTGGAGTAGGATGATGATATGCCCGGAAGAGTGATTGCATGTACTTGCCTTATCTTTGTTTATCCTGCATGAGTTTTATTTGTCACCGGAGCATCACACTCGTTTATATCTTATTTATTTGTGAATGAGTGTGGGTTGTTTTCTACCCCTTTGTGTGATGCTATGTCTGTTGCTGCTTCTTCCGATTTGAGTTTGATGTCCCATGAGATAGTGCTGGGTTGTGTTGTTAATTTTGATGAGAATGTGTTGGTGGCGAATTTGATTTCGTTGGAGTTGCGAGATTTTGACTGCATCTTGGGCATGGATATTTTGTATAGCTATAGAGCTACCGTTGATTGCTTCCATGGAGTGTTGAGCTTTAGACCTCAATCTGATGAGAAGTGGGATTTCTACTGTATTTAATCTAGGTCCAAGATCCCCTGGTGTCGGCTATGGAGATGTTTAGTTTGCTGTCACTTGAGAACTCGGGATTTATGATCTATGCTTTGGATGTGTAACACCCGAAAATTTTACTACCTAAATCACATGGCTTAGTATTTTATTTTTACTTCGTGTACTAAATTTATTTTCATGAATTTTTTGTTACCATTTCATTTGAAGAAATTATCGATATTCTCTTTTAGAAAATTTTCCTATATGTTTCGAGACAGTGAAGGTGGAGATGAGAACATCGAGGTAAAGTCGGTTTTATAAAAATTAATTCTTGAAATCACACCATATGCCCTAGTAAGGTTTATAATGATAATTTTTAAAGACTATTTATTCTTTTAAATATTTCAAAGTTAGAAAATCATTTGAGGTTAGGGAGTTTATCCATTTAACTAATTTTAAAACAAGTAGCACTTTTATTAGTAAATGACAACTTTTATACACCTTAAATTTTAAAAATAAAATCAAGCATTCCATTCCAATTTATCCCCTAAATTTCGAAAATATTGATGTAGGAAAAGGAGGAATTTTTTTATTTTGTGGCACTTTTATTATGCATGATATAACAACTTTCCTTCAACATTTTAACAACTTTTAAAACACACTTTTCCTCCCATTTTCTATCAGATTTTTCGTGCCCCCCATATCACACAACATCATTCATTTCAAACAAAAAAAAAGGAGTGCAAACCCTAACCCTCCCCTTGGCCGCCACCCTCCCCCTCTCCATTCTCCCATTGATTTTCAAGCTTTTTCAAAGCAATTTCAGAAGAAAATCCTGGTGTCTCCCTCCCTTGAAGTCTGGAAAAAATTTGTTGTAAGTTCTCCAAGAGAAGACAAGTACAAAGTTCTCTTTTAATGCACCTTTCAAGCATATTATTTCATGGATGTTTAGATCTCTTAATTTTAAAGTTTTGAAATCCTAATTGACGAATTTTCTAATGTTTTTTTTTTCTGTTTTCTCATGACAAGGCTGCCTAGGTTCGAGAGGATTCAGAGGCCATGAGTTTTGAGTGAAGGTCGCAGATGATCTAGGGATTGGAAGCGTGGATCGGTTGAGGGCTAGGCCTAGTCATGTATGGCTCGGTCTAGGGTGAGAACCAGGGTCTGTTGTGGTCATGTAAGGGGCAGGGATCGGAAGTGGCTCAAAATCTTCAAGCCATGGATAGATCTGTGCATAGGATGGATGAATGTGTGTGTTTCATGGTCTAGTGAGTTTTGAGTGAAGGTCGCAGATGATCTAGGGATTGGAAGCGTGGATCGGTTGAGGGCTAGGCCTAGTCATGTATGGCTCGGTCTAGGGTGAGAACCAGGGTCTGTTGTGGTCATGTAAGGGGCAGGGATCGGAAGTGGCTCAAAATCTTCAAGCCATGGATAGATCTGTGCATAGGATGGATGAATGTGTGTGTTTCATGGCTAGGGTTGTGTCTTGTGGTCCATGGTTCAGTCTAGGTTGGCTAGGAATGAATCCAGGGGTCACTAAGAGGCTGAGTGAGGGTCTCGTCGTGTCATTGGTTCGAGAAAAGTGGTGGGGTTTGAGGGTTGTTCCTTGCCTATGCTGGTTTGCTATCTGTGCATGGACAGTGGACTTGCAGACGTCAGGTTCATCACGCTAGCATTCTTTTTGAGTCTAGTTGTTGCAGTAGTTATCCCATCGAGTTAGGGTCACGTTATGATTTTTACGGTTTTGTCGCTCAACCTGCATCTCTTGGGTGCGAAAATAGTCATGTCGGGATTCTGGTCCTAGGGACAGCCTACTGTCATGAAATGTTTAAAATGATTATTATAAGTTTATTTTATGATGTTTTTAGCAATTTTTAAGAATTTTTATGAAATAAGAATTTTTACGAAAATTTTGAGGAAAAGAAAAGTTGTTACTTTTGAGGCATGCAATTGATATTGAGGCATGAGGTATGAGAAAGTATTTGAGGCATAATGTTTAGAAAATTATGAAAATATTTTGAATGATGGGACTTGATTGTGGTTAACTATTACGGATACGGGGTCGAGAGACGTCTCAGGAGCCATGTCAAATTACGAGATATGGGATCGAGAGATGTCTCGGGAGTCATGTCAAACTACGAGGTATGGGTCGGGAGATGTTTCGGGAGTCATACCAAACTTGACGTGTATGGAAACCAGATAAGCACTAGGGATCCTTACCAAACTTGACGTGTATGGAAACCAGATAAGCACTGGGGAGAACCAAACTGACGTGTATAGAAACCAGACAAGCACTGGAGAGATATACCAAACCTAGTACCAACATTAAGGAAGAGATCTATATGACGCATCCTGAGGGTTTCACATCTGTAGTAAGTGAGCATAAAGTATGCAAACTTCAGAGATCGATCTACGGCCTCAAACAAGTATCGAGAAGTTGGAACCTGAGATTCGATGAAACAATTAAGGAATTTGGTTTCATCAAGAATCCCGAGGAGCCATGTGTGTACAAGAAGGTAATTAAGAATGCTGTGACATTCCTTGTACTTTATGTTGATGACATTCTACTCAATGGGAATGATGTAGGAATGTTGAAGTCAACTAAAGTGTGGTTGTCTAGTAGATTCTCGATGAATGACATGGGTGAAGCATCCTATATTCTTGGAATACAGATCTATCGGGATAGATCGAAGAGGATGCTCGGACTCACCCAAGACACCTACATCGATACCATACTTAAGCGGTTCTCTATGGAAGAGTCCAAGAGAGGACACCTACCTATGTGCCACGGGGTCAATCTATCTAAGTCTATGTGTCCAAAGACTGATGAGGAGATAGAGAGCATGACACGTGTGCCATATGCCTCGGCAATAGGTAGTATTATGTATGGCATGATCTCAACTAGATCGGATGTCGCATATGCTCTGAGTGTCACGAGCCGTTACCAAGCCAACCCCGGCCAAATGCATTGGAAGGCCATGAAAGATATTCTTAAGTACTTACGAAGGACTAAGAATATGTTCATGGTCTATGGGGGTGGTGAACTGAAATTGGAAGGCTACACTGATTCTAGCTTCCAATGTGACGTGGATGATTCGAAGTCTACCTCTAGATTTGTATTCATGCTCAATGGTGGTGCTGTCTCTTGGAAGAGTTCCAAGCAAGACACTATCGCGGATTAAACAACTGAGGCTGAGTACATCGCAGCATCAGCTGCTGCAAAAGAGGCGGTTTGGATAAGGAATTTCGTCCAAGAGTTGGGCGTAATATCTGAAGGAGTTGGTCCAGTCCCGGTGTACTGCGACAACACGGGTGCCGTTGCGCATGCAAAGGAGCCTAGGTCTCACCAAAGATCCAAACATTACTGAGGAAATACCACATAATCACGGATATTGTGGCTAGAGGTGACATAGCAGTCGAGAGAGTCGCCTCTGCAGACAACATTGTTGATCCACTTACGAAGCCCTTGCCAGGACCGTTGTTTGAAAAACATCGCGAAACAATGGGACTGCGTCTGATGAGTAGTTGTCTTTAGGCAAGTGGGAGATTGTTAGAGTAGATGCCCAACTAGCCAACTTGTGGCGTGTGGGTTTTATTGACTCTTTGTATAACGATCTTTATTTATGAAATTCGCATTTCTTTTATGGCGTTCTTTATTTTCATTATGTTATAATGTTAACAATTGTGTTGGATAAAGACCTAGAATGCACCATAGTGTATGTTAGATGTGATAGTGGATATGATGACTATCATGAAACATATCTAATAGTCACTGTGTGTTCTAAACTCGTTCCTAGTCGATTGGGTCGTCAAAATGAGGATAAGGCCGCCGAGCTTGAGACTAGCATCTACGATGTGAAGTACCATGTTTCATTGGTAGGGAATATTGTGATGTTCTGAGCATGCAGATGGATAGTGACCTGGTGATCTATCGAACTACCCTCGTTCGGACTTTCCAAGTGGTTACCATTTGTCGAGTGGATAAGTCCGAGGTCTTGGTTGTACTGATTAGTCCTCACTACTCGAAACTTCATTGAGACTCTACATGATAGGTGCCTCACTTTGACCCATTTACCGACTCATTTGGGGTCATTAGGCGGCGGGATTGGGTGAGGTCCCGATGCATGTAGGAGTCGATGCTTCGTTGTCGAGGATTCACCGCTCGCTTTTATGCGTGGATATCCTATGCTATCTGAGGAGATAATAGTATGATAAATCTCTGGCCAGAGTACTAGATGTGTTTTGGGTAAATGGGTTTACCTAGTAACACACGCGATGTCACTATTTGATCTCCGAGATGTATGCATAGCTATTGGATCTCTAGCGACTCTCGATTTACCAATGGTCGTTGATCTGATCGGGATATATATGTTGAAAGGACCGTACTGTACGCTAACAATGACCAACTGGTTCTTGCAGGCACTATCAGTGATACCTAGGGTATCATGGGGCGATGTTGCTAGGTGCTTTACCATGATCCGATGGGTCAGTCCGAAATTGTGATTTCGGAGCCACAATGATTGTGGGCCCACGGCTAGCTGTATCCCTGAACCATTGGGGGTCACACAAGTACTGGCTTCACAATTCCCGAACGGAAACTGAGCTCAATGAGTTGAGCATAGGAGGAGGAATTTAGGGAGTGCGACTTCCTAAAAGTCAACAGGGGTGAAATTACGATTTCCCAAAGTTGAAGGGCTAAACTGCAATTTTGGACTAGGTGGTCTGAAAAATTGTTTTCGCATCATAATACTCAGTTTTGGAAACTGTGTAGATCAGTCCGATCAGATCGTCGATCGGAGTTATGATGAAGCCACGGTGATGGAAATGAACCAAATGTTCATATGGATCTGGGCCTGACCCAGGCCCATTGGGCCGGTCCAAGCCCATCACATGTCTACTTATTATTGGCCTAGGGTTATTATGAACACAACACTTGAACTCTAAACCCTAGCAATAGCCTCCCCTCCTCTCCCTACTCTCTCACGGCCGTCGACCGCCCTTTCGCCGCCCGCCGTCCGTCGTGCCGCCGCCCGCCGTCGGTGCTCACGTGATTGGACTCGTTCCGATCACGTCGACGAGGAGATTCCGTTTGTGTCAAATTCGTCAGCTCTTCTAGTGCAGACTGACGAAGGAGTCCTGTTTCCAGTCGTGGACCGGATTAGGAGATCTACCGCCGCCTACCGTTGAAGTGCCAGATTCCCTGTGAATCTGGTCGGAGCCAGGCGCCTAGACGCCAGCAAGGTAACGCTCTAAAACATCCTATGTATGTTTTATTGCATTATATTTGTTATGTATTGAACGTTTCCGAGGCAAATTTTGAAACTTCCGCTGCGCCCCCAGGAACGGGATCCGGATCCGACACTGCGCCAACA
>KQ995295.1:130709-144533 GCA_001598015.1 Dorcoceras hygrometricum
GCCGCCCGCCGTCGGTGCTCACGTGATTGGACTCGTTCCGATCACGTCGACGAGGAGATTCCGTTTGTGTCAAATTCGTCAGCTCTTCTAGTGCAGACTGACGAAGGAGTCCTGTTTCCAGTCGTGGACCGGATTAGGAGATCTACCGCCGCCTACCGTTGAAGTGCCAGATTCCCTGTGAATCTGGTCGGAGCCAGGCGCCTAGACGCCAGCAAGGTAACGCTCTAAAACATCCTATGTATGTTTTCTTGCATTATATTTGTTATGTATTGAACGTTTCCGGGGCAAATTTTGAAACTTCCGCTGCGCCCTCGGGAACGGGATCCGGATCCACCACTGCGCCAACACGGGAGCCATGTCAAACTACGATGTATGGGATCAGGAGATGTTTCGGGAGCCATACCAAACTTGACGTGTATGAAAACCAGATAAGCACTGGTGAGCCATACCAAACTTGACGTGTATGGAAACCAGATAAGCACTGGGGAGCCATACCAAACTGACTTGTATAGAAACCTGACAAGCACTCGTTGGAATAACATGATCGTTGGAAATTTTGAAGATAAGCACTGGGGATCCATACCAAATACATTACTGGATGAAGATATGTTTTTTTAGTTATGCTTTTTGAGATTGAGTTGGTGAATAACATGATCGTTGAATCTTTCAAATATTATTTACAACATATATCGGTATGATTTGAATTTTTAAAAAATTTTACATGAACGTATTTCATTTAAAAGTTTACTAGGTTAATAATTTTAAAAAAAAAATTGAATTTATTTTATTAGAAAATATGAATGAGGGCGTTTCAGGATGCGACTTCGAAACTGCAATTGGAGGTTATTGAAATCCCTGTTGTTTGAGAGTCCCCTGATGTCTTTCCAGATGAGATTCCTGGATTTCCTCCAAGACGAGAGATTGATTTCAGCATTGATTTGGTGCCAGGAATTGCCTCGATTTCTAGAGCTCCCTATCGCTTGCTGCCAGCTGAATTGAGGTAACTTAAGGATCAGTTGCGAGACTTGCTAGCAAAGGGCTTAATTAGATCAAGTATGTCACCTTGGGGAGATCCGATTTGGTTTGTGACGAATAAAGACAGGTCGATGCAGACGCGCATTGATTTTAGGCAACTGAACAAAGCGACATGGAAGAACAAGTATCCGTGTGGAGGATTGATGACTTGTTCAATCAGTTGCAGAGATCAACGGTGTACTCCAAGATTTATTTGCGTTCGGGTTATCATTAGTTGTAGATCCAAGATGAGGATGTTGCGAAGACGGCTTTTCGGATCAGGTATGGGCATTTTGAATTTCTGGTGATACCTTTTGGATTGAAGCCTCACGAAACTAGATATCCCGTTCATGACTTGGAGTTGGCTGCCATAGTTTTTGCCTTGAAGATTTGGTGTCAGTACTTGTATGGAGAGCAATTTGTGGTCTACATCGACCACAAGAGTTTGAAGTATACCTTCACTCAATCCGATCTGAACACGAGACAGCGTCGATGGATGGAGTTGCTCGAGGACTTTGATTGTGAGATCCAGTACCAGCCTGGACGAGTGAATCTTGTTGCAGATGCTTTTAGTAGGAAAGCCCAACCTGCGATGTTGACAGTGTTGAGTATTTCTAAGGTCCACGAGCATTTGGGGAATTCATGATGACATTTTTAGCCTAGGGATGATATCTTTATTTTTCTTTGTTTCGGGTTGAACCCCAGATTATTACGGAAATTAGAGCAGCGAAGACGACTGACCCGTACATTCATGAGTTGAAGTTGAAAGCCCGATCAGGTCAGTCATATGATTTTATCATTGCTTCTGATGGTTGTTTGAGGTTTTGAGGGAGAGTGGTGGTTCCTAACTTGATCGATTTGAAGGAGACCATCCTGAAAGAGGCCCATTGTAGTCGCCACAGTGTGCATCCGGGTGAGAAAAAGATGTACCATGTCTTGAGAGCTTACTACTGGTGAGAAGGCATGAAGAACGATATTTCCGGATTCGTGGCTCAATGCTTGAACTGCCAACAGGTTAAGGCTGATAGGATGAGATCTGGTGGTATGCTTCAGAGTTAGAGGTGCCCCAATGGAATTGGGAACGTGTTCTTATGGATTTCATTACCCATTTGCCTCGTTGGGCCGAGGTTGTGATGTTTTTTGGGTAGTGATTGATAGAATGTCTAAGAAAGCCCATTTTATTCCCTACGATATGACGTGCTCTATGAAGAAGATGGCAAGACTGTACATAAACCATGTGGTGAGATTGCATGGTGAGACGGTGTCGATAGTGTCTGACAGGTATCCTAGGTTTAATTCCCGATTCTTGAAGAGCTTGTAAGCAGCTTTGTGGTCTAGATTGGCTATGAGTACAGCGTATAGACAGATAGCCAATCTGAGCGGATCATACAGACTTTAGAGGATATGCTACGAGTTGTAGTGATGGATTTCGGTGGTGGTTGACAGGATTATTTGTCTTTGGTAGAGTTTGCATACACAAACAGCTACAAAGTGACCATCGGTATGACACCATTTGAGAATTTGTATGGTAAGAGGTGCAGATCGCCTATATGTTGGGAAGAAGTTGGGGAGAGACAGTTGTCTTCACTAGAGTTTTTCAGCACATGAAGAACCAAGTTGAACTGATTCGGCAGATAATTAAGGCTGTCACAAAATCTCCAAGCTAGTTATGTGAATAAAAGGCGTAGGCCTTTGGAGTTTCAGGTTGGTGATCGAGTTTTTCTGCGAGTTTCTCCTTTCAAGAGCGTGAGATTCAGAATGAAGGGTAAGTTAGCTCCTACATTCATCGGTCCATATGAGATTATTGAACGGATTGGATCCTTAGCGTACAGATTGCAGCTACCGAATTAGTTGTCGTGTCAATGCATGATGTGTTTCAAGTGTCAATGCTGAGGAAGTATGAGCCAGATCCTTCCCATGTGTTTAGAAGTGATGAATTTGAGCTGGACCATACCTTGAGCTACATTGGATATCCAGTGAGAATTTTGGACAGAAAGGAGAAGCAATTGAGGAGTAAGTCCATACCTTTGGTTATGATGCAGTGGAGCAAACATGGAAGTGAAGAGGCTACCTGGGAGGTGGACGGTCATATTTGGCGAGGGTTGTTTGGGGCGCAAATGCACGAACTGATGAGTACGTAATCTTGGCACGCGAGATCTAAATTGCATGCGAGAGCCGAACTGTGTGTGAGAACTGAACCATGTATGAGAACTGATTTGTGGGCGTGATCTGCTTGGTGAGCGTGATCTAATCTGAGAGCGTGATCTGTTGCGAGTGTGTTAGGATCAAAAACCGGGGGTGTTTATGAGCTTCAGCACAATTCACATAGGCTCTCACACAGTCCAAACAACAACCCCGTGAGTTACTTGCATTTTAAAATTTTGGAGTTGAAAATAGCACGCAACATAGAATCCAGATCGGTGTGAAGCTGGGCCAACAGCTCTGTGAGCTGGTCCAGATTACCAGCTACTCTACGAGCTGGTTTAACACCACCGGTCTGGTTTCTTAGATCTTGAGCTGCAATAGCTCAGTGTTCTTGAAAGTTAGTGCACCGAGATACAGATTGAGTTATGAGTTAAAATCATGCGGAAACAACTCAAAATGAACTCTTATAATTGAAAGCTCTTTAAACATTTTAAAGTGTATTAAGCAAACATGCTATGCGTATGAATGTAAGTGCGGAAAGCTGTAAAGAAAATATGATTCTGTTCGTTTATGGAAGTTCGGAGATGAATCTCCTACGTATCCCCATCTTCCTCAACGGGAAGGATTCCACTAGAAGACTTTGATTACAACGAGCCTCGCTGCAACCCACTCCTACGACCAGCAGCCGCAAGAACTCCTAGCCTCACCACTGCACACCAGCCCGCAAGCTGCGTGTGTCTAACTCACTTCATTTACGCCTCTGTGAGAAATGCTACACACACTTCTTTAACGTCTCAGTGCGAAAGACAACGACTTGTTTAACGTCTCTGTACAAAGACTACAATGGAAGTCTTTTTTTTAATTCACTAAGATAATCTAATCATCTCTGTCAAAGTATGTGAGTGAATCATGTGTGAGATTTACAGTTGTATACTTAATATCTCGAAGATGAAATCTCACACACTGGGAAGCGCTCCTGTCTGAGCTGGTTCTTCATCGTCTTCCCAGGGTTGTGCTTTCTTCTTTTACATTTTGGTTCGCACAACACCTTTACGATTTCGCTTTTCTCAACAAGCTCATCTGTCATATTTTGCTTGTGCTGTGCTCTATATATAGCCTGATGCGGAGTTATATCCGTTGGACGCAAATCTGTAGTCTTTGAAAAGTCTTCTGACACAGTTGTACTTTGCGTCCTTTGGCTTTAAATGCATCGCAGGCTTTTCCTCGTTTTAAGCATTTGAGCACTGTACTTT
This sequence comes from Dorcoceras hygrometricum, assembly GCA_001598015.1. Classification (NCBI taxonomy): domain Eukaryota; kingdom Viridiplantae; phylum Streptophyta; class Magnoliopsida; order Lamiales; family Gesneriaceae; genus Dorcoceras; species Dorcoceras hygrometricum. Next base: position 135,122 of record KQ995295.1, read on the forward strand.
GAGAAGACAGTGCGATCAAGTCGATTTGAATACTAAGAAGTATTTTTCGTGTAGTCTTGTATTCAAATTGCTTTACTCGTAGATTTGATAGCATCTGTGTCAGGTCCCGTGCTAATTACTCACAATTAACACGTAATAAACGCGTAAACAAGGAAGCTAAAATCAGGGCTAAAAAATTTTCGAAATCATTTGGGCCTGAACGTAAAAACATACATTCAAAATATCGATAGTCAAAATATAAGTTAACTCCAACTTATACAAACCAGATAACAATCAATCTCAAGTCTAAAATAAATCCCCAATACATAAAAACGCGGGACATCCCCCAGTTCAGTACATATCATAATTATAACTGGGACTCATGGGAACGAGGGTCGACCAGCTGTACCACTGCTCTGTCCAGCCTGGCTACCAAACCAGATAACAATCAATCTCAAGTCTAAAATAAATCCCCAATACATAAAAACGCGGGACATCCCCCAGTTCAGTACATATCATAATTATAACTGGGACTCATGGGAACGAGGGTCGACCAGCTGTACCACTGCTCTGTCCAGCCTGGCTACCTGAAGATCCTGCAAATGGGTAACACAGACACAAGACACAAAAGCAGGAAAACAAAATACGAGGTCAAGCCTCAGTACGAAGAGCTATCAAAACAGCTAACATGCAACATGCCATAAATCAATGCTATGAATGCATGAGGGTTATCAAAGAATCGGATAACTAGACCAGTCTATCAACTGGCAAATAAAATCAAGCCTCTATACCACGCATGGCCAATCAGCCGGTGGAAATCATCGGTCCGTGATCATCGGGGCCCGTCAGCCCATCACAATTTGGTGGTAGACACTCGAATCCGGTAGTCACCACTCCGATGATAGCGTTGGACTTTGCAGGCATGACTCAACAGTCAGCCAGTCACAACGTGGCACCCAATCAGGTCATCAATTCAATCTGTCAATTCAGGCTCAAGATGTGTGCATGAATGCCATTCATTATTCAAATCACGATGCATACAATATCAAATACGTAAAACAGAACACACATATAACTCAATTCAACATTCAGTTTCACGTAAGGGCATCGAAACAATCCAACAGATTTCATAGCCTGAAATATACGCACGTTCAAGCATCAAAGCTGTAAAAGCTGCTCACTCGTACCTCAATTCCACAAATTCTACCTCACAAATTCGAACAAAGCACGGCAGAACTCACGATCTGAAGAAGCAGAAATCCAACAGCTCACGCTAGCAAGAGGAACGCACGGCGCCGCTTTTTCCAAAAGCTTCGAACGCTAGCAGCTCCACTCCTCCAATCCAGCGTTAATTCAAAGTCTAAAATAGGTAGCCAACGAAAGAGCTAAGCTAGAGGAGTTCAGCGCCACCAAGATCTTTAAAAACAAAGGCTGGGAGCGACGGGAATCGGTGATGGAAAAATTACGGTGAACAGTAGCTAACGAGGGTTTGGATATGGAGATATGAAATATCGGGTTCTAAAATAATCTAAGTGTCGATCAACACTTCTATATATAACCCTCAAATCCAACAGCTGCTGTCCACGAAAACATCCAGTCGACGTGAACAGTAGATATCTTACAGCAGATACCATATTTTTCCTTCGATAAAACCAGCAGAAACAACCAGCCGTTGCATTCTAAAAAAAAGAACATCAAAACGACACCATTCCAACTAACTCAAACGACGTCGCAGCACTTCACCAGCTGACAACAGATATCTCTTGCGAAGAGGACAAAAGCTGATAACAGATATCTCTCAACAACCATCAGCGACTGGTCTCGTGAAATTACTCAAAACGATGACGCATCAACTAATCCAAACGACGTCGTAATGGTTACGTAAGCATTGCTGCCAACAGCTGGTCACCCAGTCGCAACACTCAAAACGCAGCGTTCAACTTATCAAAACGACGTCGCACAGCATACGTCACCCTATCTGTTGCCAGATATCTCGCGACTGGTTCCTCAAACCATTGAATGGTCTCTCCTTCTAACGCAACTGCTGAAATCAGTAGTCAACACTAAAAAATGTTGACCAACACGTGTCGTTCCTTCGTTGATCCTTGCATTAGCGCGCCTGCTGCCAGCAGCAACCATTCTAAGCGCAAATACTGCCAACAGATAACAATGCGTCACGCCTACATCATCTCTACTGATTCAAAATTCACCAGACTTGAGCTACAATAAAGTTGACCCACGTTGACTTCGCTACAGTAGCTTGCTGTTGACAGATTTTACCCAAATTCACTACGACTGGTTCTATACAATAGCGCAACGTCTGAATTACAATGGGGAATCAGATTTCATGCGTAAAACCTTCAAAATTCATGCGATAAATCCCAAATCAACTCGATTAATCACAAATTAAATTTTGATTCCTCACAATCTATCATGATATCTGAGCTGGTTTGACAAGTTTTCCAGCTTTTCTCCGTTTTGATTTGCACTGAGTTGGTCTTGTCTTCGAGCTGGTTGCTTCATCGAGCTTTTCAAATCTCTCTTCTTATCCTCTCTTTTGCAACCGCTCTTGAGCTGATCTTCATCATCCTAAGATATTCGAGTTCCTCTATCTAGCAAAGTTCTTCCCCCATTTTATGATTGTTCATGACTTTGCTAGATAGAGTCCCTACTTCCTTGATCTGCTCTTGAATATCTTGTCCAGCTGGTTTGTCTTTAACCAGCTGGACTCTAATATGCTCCCTATATCTGAGCAGACTCTTCATTTGAGCTGTTCTCCAAGCTGGTCTGCTTCATAGTTATTCTTGATCAATGTTAAACTGTGGCAGTGTGTCCATCCAGCTCGCATCTTTCCATACCAGCTTGGCTATTGAGACTGATCGAGTACCCCCGGCATACAGATTCTTCCTCATCTCCATCTACGGGGGTCTCCTCAAGCTTGTTCAGCCTCTTATAGAAACAGCTCGCATGTCTCAGCTGACCTCCCAGCTGATCCTTCAACTGGTTGCTAAGCTGAGTTCTTCGTACTGCGCCAGTGATCTGTTCTGCACTCGATCACTGCACTTGTACTCGGCTTCACACTCAATCACTGCCCTTGTACTCTGTACTTGATCTGTGCTTGAACTATTCTACACTTCACTGCACCCCACTGCGTTTGATCTCCGGGCCGCTCCTGCTCCAAGCTGGTGAACCAGCTTGGTGTTCCTTGTACTCTGGAAGTAAACTGCTGAACCATCTTGGGCGTCCCCTTACTGTTACAGCTAGATATCTTCGACCTGTTCAGCTCAGGCGTCCCCTTACTATTTCAGTTTGGATATCTTCAGGTTTACTCCAGACAAAGCAAGATTCGCATGTCACGTAGAGCGTTTGTACAATAGTAAACGCATTTGTGTGAATCAAAACGTAGATTCAGATCTGTAAAAACAGATCCAACAATCTCCCCCTTTTTGATTTACACAAAATCTGGATAACATATGCAGGTATGTTTGTGCTTGAAAACTATTTCACCCCCTTTTTTGGGAATCACAAAGGTTTCAAAATATTGTCTCCCCCTCAATATTTTAAACAAAACTCCCCTTAAAACATAGCACGAGGTAATTTTATTTTGAAACTGAAAGCAATTTTCTAGGGATAACATTTTGTGAAACTAGTGCATGAGATTTTGAAGGAAGAATCTATGCTACTCAAAGGTTCTCATTTATTTAGACCAGATGAGCAATAGAAGATTCAATTTACAGGATCTCTTTCATTTTTATCTAAGACATAGCCTCGCCAGCCCTAGAGATCTTGGCGTCCACAGATCTCGCGCAATCTGTCAGCTCGTCGAAACAGATATTTGTGCACTTTCCTTTCGAGAAATTGTCCTGCAATTCAATAGACATTTCTCCTCCTATCCATATAAATGAGTTTTGAAAGCCATAAAAATTTTGTAGCATAGGCAAGCTTTCGAAACTATCACAGCAGACAAAGTTTTAAGACCGTTAAAATTTTTCGAAAAGAATGCACTATTTCAAGAACAACCTACTCTGATATAAATTGTTAGGATCAAAAAACCGGGGGTTTTTATGAGCTTCAGCACAATTCATGTAGGCTCTCACACAGTCCAAACAAAAACCCCGTGAGTTACGTGCATTTTTAAATTTTGGAGTTGAAAACAGCACGCAACATAGAATCCAGATCGGTGTGAAGCTGGGCCAACAGCTGTGTGAGCTGGTCCAGATTACCAGCTACTCTGCGAGCTGGTTTAACACCACCGGTCTGGTTTCTTAGATCTTGAGCTGCAATAGCTCAGTGTTCTTGAAAGTTAGTGCACCGAGATACAGATTGAGTTATGAGTTAAAATCATGCGGAAACAACTCAAAATGAACTCTTATAATTGAAAGCTCTTTAAACATTTTTAAGCGTATTAAGCAAACATTCTATGCGTATGAATGTAAGTGCGGAAAGCTGTAAAGAAAATATGCTTCTGTTCGTTTATGGAAGTTCGGAGCTGAATCTCCTACGTATCCCCTTCTTCCTCAACGGGAAGGATTCCACTAGAAGACTTTGATTACAACAAGCCTCGCTGCAACCCACTCCTACGACCAGCAGTCGCAAGAACTCCTAGCCTCACCACTGCACACCAGCCCGCAAGATGCGTGTGTCTAACTCACTTCATTTATGCCTCTGTGAGAAATTCTACATACACTTTTTTAACGTCTCAGTGCGCAAGACAACTAGAATTTTTTAACGTCTCTGTCCAAAGACTACAATGGAAGTCTTTTTTTTTAATTCACTAAGCTAATCTAATCATCTCTCAAAGTATGTGAGTGAATCGTGTGTGAGATTTACAGTTGTATACTTAATCTCTCGAAGATGAAATCTCACACACTGGGAAGCACTCCTGTCTGAGCTGGTTCTTCATTGTCTTCCCAGGGTTGTGCTTTCTTCTTATACATTTTGGTTCGCACAACACCTTTACGACTTCGCTTTTCTCAGCAAGCTCATCTGTCATATTTTGCTTGTGCTGTGCTCTATATATAGCCTGATGCGGAGTTATATCCGTTGGACACAAAGCTGTAGTCGTTTGAAAAGTCTTCTGACACTTTTGTACTTTGCGTCCTTTGGCTTTAAATGCATCGCAGGCTTTTCCTCACTTTAAGAATTTGAGAATTGTACTTTGAGAAGACAGTGCGATCAAGTTGATTTGAATACTAAGAAGTACTTTTCGTGTAGTATTGTATTAAAATTGCTTTGCTCGTAGATTTGATAGCTTCTGTCATGCTATCTGAGCTGGTTTGACCTTAACCAGTTTGCCAGCTTTTCTCCGTTTTGATTTGTACTGAGCTGGCTTGTCTTCGAGCTGGTTGCTTCATCGAGCTGTTCAAATCTCTCTTCTTATCCTCTCTTTTGCAACCGCTCTTGAGCTGATCTTCATCATCTTCAGAGCTTCGAGTTCCTCTATCTAGCAAAGTTCTTCCCCAATTTTATGATTGTTCATGACTTTGCTAGATAGAGTCCCTATTTCCTTGATCTGCTCTTGAATATCTTGTCCAGCTGGTTTGTCCTTAACCGGCTAGACTCTAATATGCTCCCTATATCTGAGCAGACTCTTCATTTGAGCTGTTCTCCAAGCTGGTCTGCTTCAGAGTTCTTCTGGATCAATGCTGACTGTGGCATTGTGCCCATCCAGCTCGCATCTTTCCATACCATCTTGGCTCAATTGAGACTGATCGAGTACTCTCGGCATATAGATTCTTCCTCATCTCCATCTACGGGGGTCTCCTCAAGCTTGTTCAGCCACTTATAGAAACAGCTCGCATGTCTCAGCTGACCTCCCAGCTGGTCCTTCAACTTGTTTCTAAGCTGAGTTCTTCGTACTGCGCCAGTGATCTGTTCTGCACTCGATCACTACACTTGTACTCGACTTCACACTCAATCACTGCCCTTGTACTCTGCACTTGATCTGCGCTTGAACTATTATGCATTTCACTGAACCCCACTGCGCTTGATCTCCGTGCCTCTCCTGCTCCAAGCTGGTGAATCAGCTTGGTGTCCCCTGTATTCTGGAAGTAAACTGCTGAACCAGCTTGGGCGTCCCCTTACTGTTACAGCTAGATATCTTCGACCAGTTCAGCTCAGCGTCCCCTTAATGTTTCAGTTTGGATATCTTCAGGTTTACTCCAGACAAATCAAGTTGCGCATGTCACCGAGAGTGTTAGTACAATAGTAACAAATTTTGTGTGAATCAAAACTTATATTCCGATCTGTAAAAAAAGATCCAACAGAGTGTGATCTGTCTGTGGATACGAACTGTTGGGAGCAAGAGCTGAATTGAGTACGAGTATTGAGATACATGTCTAAGCTGAATACAGTGTGGGTACCTGAGCTGATCTAAAAATACTATAGCCCAGATCTGAATAACGTAAGTCGTATATATACCACTATTGACCAACAATGAGCCATTTTTTCTGCACAACAAACACCTTATCTTCTGAGAGCTTTCGACCCCGATATTTTCCCAAACCCTTGTCGTCACTGTTCATCGACCGTGTTATGCTGGTGTTAGTTTTAGTTCTTAGAATTATTCTTTGAGTTATAGTAGCGTCGTGTATTTATTCATAGTCGTTTAGACGTGAGAGCTTCGACTGTTATTTGAGTAAGCTTTGCCCGAACTTAATTTCTTGGGTATTCTGTTCAGATTTGTAGCTCTCTTGTGGTTTTTGGTGTGATTTCTCCACCCCGAGCTGTTGTTCGTGAGTTGTGCTTTGACAGTGGTGTGAGCTTCTCTAGCTGTGAGTTTTGTTGAGTATTTTAGTAATATCTAAGCAAGGTACGAATTTTGAGCTTGCATTTACAGCTTTGAGATAAGCATGTGAACGTATATGTGGTTGTGTGATGAGTTTTCGAGCTGAATTCTTTTGCTTATTGTGTATCATGTTGATATGTACTACGTGAGCTTAACTGTATGTGTTGTGTTATGTATTTGCGATGATTTTTCATAGATGCATATCATGTTGAGCCTGAATTCTTGAGAACCGATTTTTATGTGTACCAATATGCTGTTTTTGAAAATAAAATGAGGTGTCGACTGGCTCTGGTAATCTCAACTCCGTGCTGCGATATTTTGTGTCATCATGAGGACCAGTGGATAGCTTCCACCTCTCAAAGAGCTGAAAGACATCAGTTGGGTTGAGCTTGATGATTTTTGCTACTGGTACTGCATGTGGGAATGACCGGGTAGCTCCCATACTCCCACATGTGTTGTGGCCATTGATTTTTTCTTATTGCCAGCGGAGTTGCTGTGCTTTGGTCCCGATAATCCTTTGTAACCCTCATACATTGCACGACATGATATGTTGCATGTTTTATTTGATAGCTGTTTTATGATTGCTCTTCGTATTGAGATTTGACCTCGTTTGTTTTCCTTTGGGGCTACTTTGGTCATGTTTTTTACCACTAAAGGTTTTTCTGGTAGATCAGCTGGTCCGAGTGATGCGTCAGCTGGTGGAGCCCCATAGGTGTTTGATGTCCCAGTTATGTATATATTGTATTGAGTCATTTCCAGTGGATGTCCTATGTAGTTGTGTTGCTTTGCTGGACTTTGTGCACATGATATTTGATGTTCGATGATTGTATCGATATATATAATTTTGTGGTTGATGAGTTTTATTGTTGACCTTTGAATCAAAGTTCGAAATTTGAGTATGAGACTATTTTGAAGATGTATTTTTTGTTCAGGCCAAAAGAAAATTTTTAACCACTTTTTAAGCTTCCACATTATAATGTTAATTATGTGTTTATTTCTGCTTTATGAGCACCTGGCCTGACAGAGGTTGACAGTGAAACTTCCTCTTTTTTTCCTTCACTAGATGATTTCGTTGAACTAGACTCATTCGATTTTGTCTCAGCCCATTTATTTTATCCTCCTCTACCACAACACCTTTTTATCTCTTCTTTTTATGAATGCTCTCTTGTCGTTCTTTAATATTCTTCACTAAGATGACCTATTGTCATATTTTTTGGCTGGGTCCAGTTAGAAGAAAAATTCCCTATATTTCCGCAATTTAAAAAAGTAAGATTAGTAGAATTCTTTCTTATGAGTATTATTATTGAAATTTTGAAAATTTGATCTGTTATGTCTCATTAATTTCCCAAACTTCTTCATGAAGAGGGACATGGCTTTGTTGCTTAGCTATTTAGCTGGATTTAATGGTGTTCCATCTAAATCGGATAGTGTTAGGTTGGCTCAGATTTCGATGGTTTATCTTACGTTCTGGTCTCAATCTCAAATTCATATGCCTAAAGATCTGAAAATAGATCATTCAACTCTAGTTTGTTGAGATCTTTGGATTCCTGCATTGCTATAGTTTCACATTCCACTCTCTTGAGAGTGCTCTGATGGTCCCAAAAATAGGATCAAAACAAGTACAGGAGCTCAGAAGGGGGGGTTGAATGAACTCCTTCAATTTTTCTATTTCAAATTGTTTTCAAAACGTTTTACACGCGCTGCTTAACTCAAGTCCGAGTTACCAAACTTGAGGTATCTCAGTTAAGTGCAAATCTCTCAGCTAACTAAAAAGTGCGGAATGAAGCCGATTAATTTGTGAACAGTAAATAATAAATAAATGCGTAAATGTAAAGAGATAAAGGGACAGAGTTTGTTTCTGGAAGTTCAGATATAAATATCCTATGTCTCCCCTTCTTCCTTTTTCAGGAAGGATACACTAGAAGATTTGATGTACACAGTCCTTCTGCAGACACCCAGTCACCGAGCCTCGCTCAAGGTGAACTCCTAGCAACTCCACAAACTTCCACGCAGACGCAGCTGCTGGTTTACAACACTTTGAAATATGTCAAACGGCTTTTTAAGAGCACGTTTGTTACAGACTCAACAATGATATGTGTCAGGCCCCGTGCTAATTACTAACAATTAACACATAAGAAACGCATAATCACGGAAGCTTAAAATCAGGGCTTAAAAATTTTTCGAAAGAAATGGGCCTGAACTTCAAATCATTCATTCAAAATATTCAATACTCAAAATATCAGTTAACTCAAACTCAACCAACAAGTAACCATAAAAATCAATTCGAAAGACAGATCCCCAAATACATGATAACACGGGGCATCCCCCGGTTCAATACATATCATAAATAAACTGGGACTCAGGGATGAGGGGATCGACCAGCTGAACTTCCACTCTGCCCAGCTTGGTTACCTAAAGCTCCTGCAAATGGGCACGCAGACCCAAACAAGACAAAGCAGGAAAAACATGCACGAGGTCAAGCCTCAGTACGAAGCTATCAAAGAAACATGCAACATGCTACTAATCAATGCTATGAATGCATGAGGGCTATCAAGAACTCGGATAGCTAGACCAGTCTATCAAATCAACACTCAAATCAAGCCTCTATACCACGGTCTATCAACCGGGAAATCATCGGTCCGTGAT
>KQ995295.1:163339-173781 GCA_001598015.1 Dorcoceras hygrometricum
CAAAGATACCTAATATCTTAGCTCAAATCAACGAAAGAAAGCTCACCCAAGGATAGAAACGCACGGCGCAACTTACTGCTCAACTCAGCCGTTACGCGTTCTCGCTCCAGCTCAACACAGCCTCCAAAATTGGTAGGAACAGAAAGGTCTTCTCAAGAGGTTTCCAACGCTACCAAAAACTCTAAAAACGGAGGTCGGAATCAACGGGAAATCGCGATAGAAAGAGACGGTGAACAGTAGCTCGACGAGGGTTGTAGAAGAAGAGATAAGATATGGCTGGTTCAAAATATTTCTAAGTGTTGATCAACACTTCTATAAATACCTCTTCAACCTCACCTGCTGATTTACCAAGATCTATCGAAGAAATCAGCAGAAGTCTATCAGCAGCAATCCTCTCTTTTCCCTTCGTAAAATCAGCAGCAACGATTAAGAAATCAATCGCACGAAAACTTTCAAAACGACACCGCTCCAACTAAACAAAACGACGCCATAGCAAGCACCAGCTGACAACAGCTCTCGCAAGCAAAACAACCAAGAGCTGCTGACAGCTCTCTCTCCAATACAATCTATCTGCTGGTTGTGAGAAATAACACAAAACGACGACGCATCTACTAATCCAAACGACGCCATATTACATACGCAAGCAAAGCTGCCAACAGCTGATCTCTCAAACGCGAAGCTCAAAACGCAGCGTTTCCACTTATTCAAACGACGCCGCTTCAACGCTCTCGCACAAGCGCGCCTGCTGATCAGCAGCAACCACAACAACGCAAACGCTACCAGCAGCAATGGATACGTCACGCCTACGTCATCATATCTATCGATAGCTCTCGCGACAATTCTCAAACCATATGCTGAACGCTAATCACAAGCGCAACTGCTGAATTCAATAGTCAACACTCCAAAATATTGACTTACACGCGTCACTTCCTCGTTCAACCTCACGCTACGCGCAATGTCTGCCAGCAGCAACTACAATTCGCACCAAAACCAGCAGATCTTCACGCGTCACGCTGATGTCACCATATCTGCTGATTCCAATTCCACCAGCAGGAGCTACAGTAACTTTGACCAGCGTTGACTTCACAAAAAAAAAATCGATATTTCTCATTCTTAAACTAACGATACAGCTTTCGAATTCAGCAGAAACTTCAATCCTTTCGCAAATTCCTCAAAACACACGTGATTAAACCCAAATCCAAACAATTAATCACAAATCTAACTTCTCAATCCTCACAATATGACGATGAATACACGTATATGAGGCTGTAAGATCCTCTGCTTTCTAAACAAAGAAACACGATTCAACACTATGAACCAGAGGATGACTTGAAAGTATATCAATGAATAACAATGGTTGTGTTCTTCAAGTCTTTGAGCTTCGTGAGAATAACTTTAGTATGTGATGAAAGCTCAGAAAGTATTTTTGCAGCGTAACCGCAATGGTAATAGAGAGTGTTTTTCTTCGATTCAAAACTGCTGGTATTTATAGTCTTCGCTCAACGGTCATTTGAATTGCTAAGGAAATAAAATCCTTTTTGAAATTTTGATAATCTGTAACCGTATACTGTGCTCCACTACAAGGTAAATTGCACACTGTCAGAGCTAATTTTTCGATTTCCATATCTGTGCAATAACCGTGTAACAACCACTGCAAATATGTACTATTTACCAAAAATAGTACCGACGTTGTCTCCTAAATTTCAGGCAATTGTACGATTCTACTGATCTTTTCCATATTGAGTAATCAATCGTACTTGAATTGCTTTTATGCTTGCGCCTAAAATTCTTTATCTTAACCAGCTACAACTTCATTCGTCGTTCATAATGTGCGACTGGAAAAAGTGTTCAAGTGTATGCACCGACTGGTTTCCTTATAAAGTGTCCAACGACTGGTTAGTTCAAACGCCGTCGTTTTAACTTATCCAAACGACATCGTTTTCTATACATCCTCGACTGGTTAACACTGTAGCTCTCGTCTGGATGTACAAACTACTGTAGCTCTCGACTGGTTTCAAAAACCATCGACTGATTCCAATACGCTGTCGTTCCAACTTATTTAAACGTTGTCGTTTTGCACACGCTAACATTCGAATACTTGCGTCTGATTCAAGAACACTGTATCCTACGTCTGGTTATAAAAACACTGTAGCCAACGTCTGATAGTTCAACATTACTGTAGCTTGCAACTGATTCGATACCAACAACTGGTTTACTGTAGCTTGTGACTCAATACCTATAGCTTGCGACTGATTCGATAACAAAAACTGATTGACTGTAGCTCTCATCTGGATTACTGTAGCTAGCGTCTATAACCCAACAACTGAAATCCAATTACCGGAACCCTGTAAAATCATCGTCTGAGTAAACCTGTCGTCTGGATACACAACTACTATTAACAACGACTGACTATCCAGATTTAACTTAACTTTATTATCACCAAAACTATAAATTTTATCCTAACATGCTCTCATCACTTTCAGCAAGATTTCTCTATTATTATACTCCTTCCTGAGTTTAGCCAACTCTATCACGATGTTGCTAAAACTTTCACCGTTTCTCCAAGCTTTATCTTAATGCTATAGAATTTATGCATGGTGAAAGTCATTTTTTTCTCCTTGATATGTTTATTTCCTTCAGTTCATCAACCATGACACAAACTGCAACACAACCTCGGCTCGTACAAGGTAAATGGGCAAGAAAATCCATATCAATGTGCTCCCAATTCCATTGGGATAGCTCAAACTCTGAGCAAACACCAAGTCTCATCCTCTTAGTCTTGACCTGTTGGCAGTTCAAGCATTGCGACCCCATTCCGGAATATCTCTTTTCCTGCCTTCCCACTAGTAGTAAGAACTCAAAGCATGATTAATCTTCTTTGTACTCAGATACACACTATGGAAACTACCATAGGTCTCTTTCGAGATGGTCTCCCTAAAATTGACCAGGTCCGGATCCACCAATATTCCTCGACATCTCAAATGATCATCAAAATCCATGGTAAAAACATCTGACTGACTTGATTGGGCTTTCCACGTCCTATGATCGGTTCTAATTTCCTCAACGATCACTTTGTACTTCTTGAGTCTTTAGGCTCACTACGATTTTTTGGTGCAGATGAGTATGAGCTGGGGACTGAGGTTCAGGATTCTTGAGTTGACTGCAGTGCAGCATGGCACGCTACCCAGTGACCTTTCTTCTTTCCGCTTAGACCCTTTTTATGATTACATCATTCTTTTTTTAAGGTAAATGGATTAGTTATTCTTTATTTTTTAAAATTAGTTTCACTTTGAACGTTTTATGAACATCATCATTCGAATAATTGTGTTAGAGGACTATTTAGTCAGAAATTCTTATTTCCATGAAGTTATTTTGTGTCTGATGTCCTTTTGAGATGCAACGAGATTGATTTCCGATTTCAGGTTGGGACACTATTCACCTGAATAGTGATTGCTTATTTTTTTAAAAAAAATCTAGCTAGCACAATTACATGTAATAATTTAGCGAGCATTTCAGTTGGTATCAAAGCAAGGTCCTGGTTCGGGTTGTGCCTACAGCTGGTTGTGAAAAAACTCAAGGATTCATGCCTCAAAGTCTGTGAGTTTATTGAATTTCTTATTTGCTGATTGAGTTATGTTATCTTCTGAGCCGTGTATTTTGTGATGATGCCTAAGTTGTTTTGTGTTACCGTATGCTATTCTTGTTTTTCCGTGCTTCCTTACATGTATTTTATAGTATGTTGTTGCATGAGTTTGCTGGCATTGCAAGCATACACATCATGTTGAGCATGTAATAGTTTTAAATGCATCTGCATAACATATAGGGCCCTTGAATCTGTTGCTAGCCGTGATGTTTTGCTCTACTTGAGCTCCACTCTCGTGATGCGGTGTTGGGTTACACAATCACGATTGAGTGCACTGAGGATGCAATGTGTCGCTCTCGCCATCCTCAATTGTAGTGGACTGGATAGATGGTGGCGGGTGGTTGTTGTACACTTGGAATTCCGTGCGACTGGTTGGGTAGCCCCGTCCTTGTGTCGATGATGAGCCACATCTGGTTTCCAATGGGCATGCCCGGGTAGCGTCCAAATCCCCGATGATGTTGCCACAGTTGCTTATTACCATTCGTTTGGCTTTTGATCTGCATCCATTGAACTCATGCATTGCACGACATGATATATTGCATGATGTATCTGATTTCTGTATTATTTTGTTGTCCGTACTGCGGTTTGACCCATTCTCTTTGGGGCTGTTTTGTTTTGTATCTGTATTTTAGGTATTTCAGCTGGCCCTGGTGATGCGTCAGCTGGAGGAGTTGTTGAGTTCCCAGTTATGTATATAGTCCATCAAATCATTACCAGGGGATGCCCTGAGTAGTGTTTTTTAAGGATTCGATGTTATTGTTGTTATGATTATATACATGTACTGTTTGAGATATTTATTACTATTTACTATTTACTATTTGTTACTATTTACTATTTGGGCTTTCACAGCAATAGCCAACACAGCAATAGCGATGGCGCACCTCAGTGGATAGAAAAGAGCAGATTTGAGTACACGACTGAGGACAAGAAGAAGGACAATCTTGACAACGTATCCAGGGATATTCTATACAAGACGCTGGATAAGAATATGTTCAGCAAAATCCCTGCGCTACGGCCAAGGAGATTTGGGAGAAGTTGACACAGATTTGTGAAGGCAATGATGAGACTAAGGAAAACAAGCTAACTATTGCTCAACAAAAATATAAGTCCATCAAGATGCGAGAAGGCGAGACCATGGAAGAGTTTGGCGAGAGATTTAGTTCTGTGGTGATAGAGCTGATGTTAGGCCTCGTGCTCACATCAGAGATAAACCACGCAAAACATAGCGGAAGGAACTAAAAAGTGGTTAAAATTTTTGCTTTTGGCCTGACAGAAAGATAACATAATTTAAAATTGTGTAATACTCAAAATATAAGTTAAAATACAACAATACTCAAGTAATCCCAGCAAGGTACAATCACATAGTACAAGAATACAGCAAAGACAGACTGCCAACTACATAAGACTAGCATCACCCGAGACATCCCACCCGCGGTGATACCGGTGCATATAGATACTATAAATAACTGGGACACTCTAACCACCTCCAGGGACACCTCCAGCCGGGCCAACTCCACGACCAGTTGAGTAACCTGGGAAACCTGAACAATAAAAAGACAAACAAAACGAACCAAGCCCCAGAGGGACATGGGGTCAAACCCCAGTACGGAGAGCAACTGAAACAGCTAAAGAAACAGAATAAGATAAAATACGGATGCTATGCATGAGACACTGAACAACAGCTGAAGGCTTCAACCAAAGAAGGGAGCCAAGGAACTCAAGCACAGCTCAACAGATTCTGCAACGAATGGTGGCCATTGGTGTGTGTACAAGCATACCCCGATCGTCTTTACACCACATCCGAATACCATATGCATCAAACAGATCAACCTGCCGTTGCCCAACCCATGAACTGTGGTAGTTAACCACTCGACACATGAGGGCTAACAGATCCCAGCAGGGAGATGAGAGTGCGGTATCGCCACTCGCCCTCGCATCCTGGTAAGAACAGAACAACAACAATACAACAAGATACGATGCAACAGGGATCTGAAATGCACGTGAAATAATGCATGTATGCAACAGCCGATCAACACAGAACACACAGCAAGAATACCAGCAATCTCACATAATATCCAACGCCAATTCCAAGCTATAACAAGCTCAAATACGTACCTCAATATTTTGTGCAACAATTACCACAAACGGGGTCCCGAGAAATCTGGTCTGAAACCTGCTAAACAACACACATAATTCTCAGGGACGCTAACACAGAATCACAAACTGGGAGCTACACTCAACCAGCGATAACCCTACCTTCCTAACTCAACAGGAAGCTCAAATCAAAGCCTAAGGTAAGATCTTATCAATTAACTCGAAGCACTACCCGAACGATGCTAACACACGAACGCTGGAGTTGCTTCATGATTCTGCTTCCAGCCAACTACAACCTCCAAAAGTGGTATAGGATGAAGCATCTTCACGAGAGGAGTACTACGCTACCTCAATCGCTCAAAACAGCGGCGGGAATCAACGGAAAATCGGCGGAAAAGATTACGGTGAACAGTGCTTAGGGTTCGAGACAGAGAACGATAATTGGGGAAAATATTCTAAGTATGGGATCACATACTAATTCGAATACCCAGATTTCTATTAAATACACTACTCAACAGCTGACAGAAACAGGAACATATTCCACCGACAAAATCAGTTGTCATCGCTGTTATCTCAACCAACAGCTGATCGAACCAATAGCTGAATCTCCCAACAACGCTAAGGCTAAACGGCATCGCACCAACTTAACCAAACAACGTCGGAGAGGGACACGTCACCTCGCTACCAACTGCTGATCAACAAACCAGCAGCTGAATAAAACAACGGAACAGCTGAAATACGTGCTAACACACCAACTGCTGAATCTCCTAGCGCTAATCCAAAACGCTGTCGTTCCAAACTTAACTAAACGACGTAGTTTCGATACCCGCTAAGAAACACGCTAGAGAAACCAACAGCTGGTTCCTGTTCACAAAACGTCGTCGCTTCAGAGTCCCTTAGCGCTCTCTGCTGACCATCGCAACTAAAACACCAACGACTGAAATCCACGTCAGCATTGCTGCTGCTTCCTACCAAAACGCAACAGCTGACGCGATCGCTCATCGATGATGCAAACCCGAACAAATATCTTTCCCGCGAAAACTGATAGCATCTCAACGACTGATTCCAACACTTAGACAAATTCGATGACTTCAACTCAAGCATCTACTACCAGCTGGTTTCAACCCGAGAAACACCTGATTGCGAAAAAACAGGTCTCACATCTCTCCCCCACTAAAACACGATTTCGTCCTCGAAATCAAACTCGGGGAAACAACTGAATTCACAACCAAGAGTTCAAGATAACTGAGCAAACAACAAACAACAACTAGGGAAAAGAGCAACTAAAACTAACCAACTACTGAAAACTGATACAACATCTACTCAAACAGATGCGGCCACTCACGCTGCATCTTCTCTTCCAGCTCCCAGGTAGCTTCTACCCTACCATGTTTGCTCCATTGCACCATTACTAAAGGAATGGTTATTCCTCAACTGTTTCTCTTTTCTGTCAAGGATCCGTAAGGGATATTCAACGTAACTCAACATCTGATCTAGCTCAACCTCGTCAGTTCTAATACCTGAGACGGATCTGGCTCATATTTCCTCAACATGGAAACATGAAAGACATCATGTAGAGAAGATAATTCTGATGGCAACAACAGCCGATATGCCAAAGGGCCAATCCTCTCAACGATCTCATACGGACCAACATAACGAGGGGCTAACTTTCCCTTGTGACCAAAATGCATAACACTTCTGAAAGGAGAAACTTTAAGGAAAACGAGATCACCAACCTAAAACTCTAGAGGTCTACTCCTCCTATTAGCATAACTGGCTTGGCGATCCTGGGCAGCTTTCATCCGCTGTCAAATCAGATCCACGTGATCCTTCATCTGCTGCACAAAATCTGGGGAAGACAGCTGCTTCTCCCCCACTTCTTCCCAACATACAGGCGATCTGCACTTCCTACCATACAATGCCTCAAACGGCGCCATACCAATCATCACTTGATAGCTGTTATTTATTGTAGGAAAACTCAACCAAAGACAACGCGTCTTGCCAGCTACCACCAAAATCCATCACAACAGCTCGTAACATATCCTCCAACGTCTGGATAGTTCTCTTAGATTGACCATATGTTTGGGGGTGATACGCTGTACTCATAGCCAATCTGGTACCCAAAGCTGCTTGCAAACTCTTCCAAAACCTGGAAGTAAACCTTGGATCTCGGTCAGAAACAATCAAAACAGGTACATCGTGCAATCTAACCACAAAATCGACGTACAGTTTTGCCACTTTCTTCAACGAAAACGTCATAACATAGGGAATAAAATGTGAAGACTTCGACAATCTGTCGATTACAACCCAAATCGCATCGCAACCTCTGCTGGAATGAGGCAAATGCATCACAAAATCCATCGTTATGTGCTCCCAATTCCATTGGGGCACTTCCAAACTCTGCAACAAACCAACCAGGCTCATCCTTTCAGCCTTAACCTGCTGACAGTTCAAGCAACGAGCAACAAATCCAGCAACGTCGCTCTTCAAACCAGCCCACCACAAGTGCGGCTTTAACGCATGGTACATATTCCGTGCACCAGGATGGATACTGTGTCTACTGCAATGTGCTTCTCTAAGGATCTCCTCCCGAAGATCTATCAGATTGGGCACAACCAACCGACCATGGAAACACAAACAACCATCAGACGAGACAGAATAATCCTCAAGCTGTCCAGCCCTGACCTTCAACATCAGCTCGTGGATGGAAGGATATGTCCTTTGAGCCGCTCTAATGCTCGAAATAATCTGGGGCTCAACTTGGAAAAAAGAAACCACCACATAATCCTCAGTCGGGTAAACCCTCCAACCAGTAGTGCTAAGATGCTCACAGTCCTTAGAAATATACAACGACGCAAGCATCTTTTCCGGGGCCTTCCTGCTCAGCGCATCAGCCACTACGTTAACTTTCCCAGGCTGGTACTTGATCTCACAGTCAAAATCCTTTAGCAGCTCCATCCATCTGCGATGTCTCATATTCAAGTCAGGCTGCGAAAACAAATACTGCAAACTCTTGTGGTCCGAATACACCACAAACTGCTCGCCATACAGATAGTGGAGCCAAATATTCAACGCAAAGACCACCGCTGCTAGCTCCAGATCATGAACTGGGTATCGAGTCTCAGGTGGTTTAAACTGCCGCGAAGCATATGCAATGACTCGACCATGCTGCATCAACACACAGCCCAATCCATTGATCGAAGCATCAGAACACACAACGTACCCACCTGAACCAGACGGCAAAGCCAACACAGGAGCAGTGGTCAACTTCTCCTTGAGCAATTGAAAAGCATTCTCGCATTGCTCAGTCCAAACAAACCGCTTGTCTTTCTGAGTCAACTGAGTCATCGGCCTAGCTATACTAGAGATACGCTCTATAAAACGACGGTAATAGCCAGCCAGACCCAAGAAACTACGAACCTCAGACACATTCCTAGGTCGCTCCCAGTTCAAAACAGCTAAAGATTTGAGATTGAGGGATTACATTGCTATTCTATTTAACTCTGTTTCTATCGAGTTTCAGAATTCAGATATATATTGTTTAGCTTTTTATCATTTAAGAGCTAAATCTCAGATGTTAGAATGCGATTGCAGCAGCTGTTTAGCCAAGTATAGCAAGTTGATCGAATCCTTTTTGTTTTAACTAAAATCGTTCGGTTTCCATGTGCATCATTTTATTTTAAAACAGAGCACATTTTTTTTTAAGGCTTCGACATATTGAATTGAATGCGTTTCTTCTTTAGGCATTTACAAATCATATATATATAGGATGTTAGCTGCTTCATACGTCATTATCTTCAAATCAAATTACTTTCAAAGTGGTGCTCTCTCTTAAGAAACCAAACAAAAGACTTTTAAAGTTTTTCGAAGGAGACGATCGGAGTGTTAGTAGTTGGCTGGATCTCTACTGCGATTGTGTTCAAGAATTCAGGCAAGTAAACTCTGTTTCTTGCTCACTCAGTGAAAACATATATTCAATTCTGTGTGCATGATTATATGAGATTTTAAAGAAAGGAAGATGGCTTCGGCTGTTCTTCAGAAACCAGAAAGTTCATGCTCTGTTTTTATGAAGGTTGCATTTTACTGTATTTTGATCCAAAGAGATGTTTTAGAAAATGGTTTGGTGATGTTCATCCAGTAGATTCTTGAGTTCTCTTCATAAATTCCATCGAAGCAGCTTACAAGTAGCTTATTCGATCATTTCCAGAAATTTCTTTAGATATTTTGAGTTCTTCAGACAAAGGAAAACCATCGTCATTCACCTGGTTAAGTCTGAAATCTGGTTCTATACCACGACTGATATTTCTTTGTTGAAAATATTCTAAGTATAGATTTCAGCTGTCGCATTGTTTTAGTTCAGTAGTTGCGACCAGCAGTCACACTATTTCATGTTCAGTTGTTGCATATTTTATTGTTCATCAGCTGACAGTTTGTTCATCAGTTGATAGTTGTTCATCAGCTGACAGTTTGTTCATCAGTTCATAGTTTGTTCATTCAGCTGATAATTTGTTCATCAGCTGATAATTTGTTCATCAGCTATTGGTATTCAGCAGATGCATTGCTTTCATAAATTCAGCAGATGCATATTCAGCAGATGCATTGCTTTCATAAATTCAGCAGCTGCATTCCTTTGTTAGAATTCAGCAGTTGCGTTGTCTTTCAAAATTCAGCAGTAAGCATTTCCTAGAAAATTCCAGTCAGTTCA
>KQ995296.1:14645-38790 GCA_001598015.1 Dorcoceras hygrometricum
GCGACTGATGCTACTAAGTCTCACGACTAAAAGCCGTAGCTCTATTCCGTTGGTGTACTATTCAGTCGCAAAAAAACCAGCTTTCTCAATCAGCTGTCACATAACAACCAGTCGCTGTATTTCAATATCAAAACAACGCTGTATCAATTAACCCAGATGACGACGTAATAGCCCAACAGCTGATTCCTGATCTCTACTGAAAGCACTCACCAGCTGGTCACACTAAAAGATTTGATCGTTAAACAAACTCAGTCGCTGTTCAAAATAGTCATATTTCATTCCCTCGACTGGAAGTATCATTCTCTTGTTATTCAGCAGAAGCAACAACCAGTCGCAGCAAGAATCCAGTCACAACAAGAATTCAGTCGCAACATTTCTCAATATTAAAACGACGCCGCGTCAATTAATTCAAACGATGTCGCAACATACCATCGACTGGTGTCATATCTCTATTGACAGAAAATCAGCAGCTGGTCGCTCTAATAATCCAACGACTGATTTCTCTACGTTATTCAAAACGGCTTCGCATTGTTCCTTCGACTGATTAACCAGCAGATACAACAAACCATCGACTGATTTTAGATCCCTCGACTGGTCACTAATTCATACAAAACGACATCGTATCGAGGTTCCTGTTCATAAGTCAAAACGATGTCGCATTGCTCTCTCGGCTGGAACCAAATTTCACATACTTGCATCGACTGACTTGCGTTTATTACCAAAACGACGACGTCGCACCTACGTCATCAAAACCAGTCGATACATCAATAAACCAGCAGGTGCATAAACCAGCAGGTGCGTAAGGAACTCTTGCTGCTGGTTCCCACTTGAATAAACCAGCAGGTTTACAAAGAACTCTCGTTGCTGGTTCCCACGTGCATAATAGTAACCTACACGTGGCGATTCCTTATTGAATCTTTTATTTGCGCGTCTACTAACAGTAGCATCGAGAATTAAGCGCAACGACTGGAATTCAAAATTCAACCAGTCATAAGCTATAGTAGTGTTGACCCGCATTGACTTTGCTACAGTAACCTGCTGCTGAACGATTTTATCAAATCGCTTTGTCTGGTCGCTTCGTCTGGTTCCCACACTTAGCGAAATTCAACGATACCAAGTTCCTTAATCACCCAACACTTCCAGAAGAAATCCGAGCTCATAATCAAGCTTCATCAAAATCTATCATTTGAAAATCTGGAAATCTCGGAATTACTAATTCTCTTCTTAATTATTTCGGGCATTACATCAGCTGAGCAACCAGTTGAAGGACCAGCTGGGAGGTCAGCTGAGACATGCGAGCTGTTTTAATAAGAGGCTGAACAAGCTTGAGGAGACCCCCGTAGATGGAGATGAGGAAGAATCTGTATGCCGGGGATACTCGATCAGTCTCAATTGAGCCAAGATGGGATGGAAAGATGATGGTTGGATGGGCACACTGCCACATCTCAGCATTCATACAGAAGAACTCTGACGCAGACTAGCTTAGAGAACAGCTCAAATGAAGAGTCTGCCCAGATATAGAGGGCAGATCAGAGACCAGCTGGTTAAGGTCAAACCAGCTGGACAAAATGTTCAAGAGCAGAT
This sequence comes from Dorcoceras hygrometricum, assembly GCA_001598015.1. Classification (NCBI taxonomy): domain Eukaryota; kingdom Viridiplantae; phylum Streptophyta; class Magnoliopsida; order Lamiales; family Gesneriaceae; genus Dorcoceras; species Dorcoceras hygrometricum. The sequence continues at coordinate 16,230 of KQ995296.1, forward strand.
CAAGGAAGTTGGGACTCTATCTAGCAAAGTCATGAACAGTCATAAAATGGGGAAGAAATTTTCTAGATAGAGGAACTCTAAGCTCTGAAGATGATGAAGATCAGCTCAAGAGCAGATGACAAGAGCAAATTAGAAAAGTTGCTCTAGAGCGGTTTCAAACGAGAGGAGAAGAATAGAGCGTTAAATAGCTCGATGAAACAACCAACTCGAAGTATAGACCAGCTCAACGCAAACCAGAACTGAGAAAAGCTAGCAAGCTGGTTAAGGTCAAACCAGCCTGGATAGCATGACAAATGCTATCAAATCTACGAGCAAAGCGATTTGAATACAAGACTATACGACAAATGCTGCTCAGTATTGTCTTCTCAAAGTACAGTGCTCACGTGCTAAAATCCAAATAGCCTGCAGGCGCATTTATGGATAAAGGACGCAAAGTACAACAGTATCAAAAGACTTTCAACGGCTATAACTTTGTGTTCAACGGATTAATCTCCGCATCAGGAGATAAAAAGAGCGGAGCACAAGCAGAAATGAGTAGTGGAAAAAGAGAAAGTAAGGCGTACAAAACGAAAGAAGAGCTCAAGAAGAGAGAAGTGTTGTGCGAATGTAAAAACCGAAGAACGCACAACACAAGCTCTGGGAAGACATTGGTGAAACCAGCTCGGACAGGAGCACTTCCCAATGTGTGAGATTTTATCTTCAAGAGATTAAGCATACACTATAAATCTCACACACGATTCACTCATATATATTTGAGAGAGCTGATTAGATTAGGTGAGTGAATCAAATATAAAACTCTCCATTGTAGTCTTTGGACAGAGACGTTCAACAAGTCTACGTTTTCTTTTGCACTGAGACGTTAAAAAAGTGTCTGTAGCCTTTCTCACTGAGGCATGAAAGAAGTTATGTTAGACACACAGCTTGCGATCTTAGTGTGCAGTGATGGTTGCTAGGAGTTCTTGCGGCTGCTGGTCGTAGGAGTGGGTTTTTGCGTGTGAGACCCGAACTTTTTGCTGTTCAGATATTGATCGGATTAAACCAGCTGTGAGTCGATGTGCTTGGAGTAGCCGTCGACATTGTTTAAGTGTTGAATCCAGCTGCGTGAAGATGTCAGGTGTTGCATGGAAACATCTGTTCGGGTGTTACATCAGCCGTGAGTAATTGCTTTCAGACGTTGCGTACTAGTTGAGTCGCTATGAAACACTTGGAGCAGCAACGTGTTTTCAGTAGCGGGTGTAAGTACGTCATCGTTTGGATTAGTTGGAACGACAGCGTTTCGATTTAGCGCTAGGACTCAGCTGTTGGGTTGTGCGCGTATCCAACTGCTGATTGAGGGATCAGCTGTTGAGTGAGCGATCAGCTGTTGGTTAGTCGATCAGCAGTGAGTAGCAGGTGACGTAAGGGTTCAGCTGATGCGAGATTCAGCTGTGGGTTGAGATATTAGCGGTGATAGCTGAAGTTGTCGGTGTATCTGTTTCCTAATTAGTCAGTTGTGACTTTAAAAGAGGACCTGGTCCCTATTGTTTCCCTGACACTTAGAAATATTTCCCGTGAACCTTATCTTGTTGCGATACCCTAGTTACTAGTTACAGTAACCTTCTTCGTTCGAATTGCCGTCGGTAGATAGCTCCGACGAGAGCGAGAGTGGTAGCGTTGGACTCCTCTTGCTAAGGTGTTTCGTCTCATACCCTTTTCGTAGGCAGCGGAGAAACTGGAAGAGGATCGCAGAGACATCTCCCTTGTGTAGTCCGTTAGCATAAGAGTCAGATTTCGCATCCTATCCTAGCTTGTTGGGGTAAGCAAAGATTCTGTATTTAAGCTTGTAAGAGCTTTTCGTGGTGATAGAAAGGTAGAATTAGCGCTGGTGGAGTCGTAGCTCCCAGCTGCTGCGGTTCTGAGTTGTAGTCCTTGAGCAGTTGCTTGTATTGGCTTAGCAGGTGGTGGATCTGCGTTGCTAAGATTTTCATTGTGGCAATCTGCATGTGCTAGGCATAATTCAGAAGTTAAGGTACGGATGTTGAGCTTTTTGACAGCTGTGGATGGAACGTGGATTATGTGCTTTGCTGTGTATGACAATTTCTGCTGTTATTATTGTGCATGTGTTATAATATCAGCTGTTGCATTTGCATACACGCATACATTCCTGTTGAGCTCTGTTCTGTCAGCTGTACCTTGTTGTTCAATCTGTGAGTACCGGGATGCTACGCCTGAGGACGATCGGGTAACTCCCGTATGCCTCAGTGCTTGAGGGCGAGCGACAATACCGCACTCTCATCTCCCTGATGGGATTTGTTAGCCGCTATGAGCGGAGTGGGTAGCTCCCACATCTCATGAGCTAGGCAACAGCAGGTGGAGTTGTATGTTTTGCATCTGGTACAGTGTTTGGAGACAAGTGGGTAGCTCCTATATACTCCTGCACCTTGTGGTCACTACCGTCTTTCAGTTGATCCACTCCAGCTGTTGAGTTGCTGTTATCCAGCTGTCGAGTTGCTGTTGAGATCCCTTGGCTCCCAGTTCTCGGTCGTAGCCTTGAATCCTTTGCATAGCATGTGCATGTTATCTACTGTTTTTCGTTTGCTATATTTATTGCTTTCCGTACTGGGGTTTGACCCCGAAGTCCCTCTGGGGCTGTTGTGTTGTTGCCTGATTTTTGTACATGTTTTCCAGGATTCACAGCTGGGCGTGGCTTTGATCCAGCAGGTGGCGCCCCAGGTGGTGGATTGAGTGTCCCAGTTAGCGTATAGCATATTATGTACTAGTGCTGTCAGCTGGGGAATGCCCTGTGCTTTAGTTTCTGTTTAGATGTAGTTTTGTCAGATGTTATTTTGTTGCTAGTACTTGTAATTGTTGTAATGTCGTATTTCGTAATGTAAATTGGGATTATTTTAAGTATTGTGATATTTTTAAATTATCTGTGTTAAACCGTCAAGCCAAGCGAAAAATTTTAAGCCACTTTTTATTGCTTCCGCTATGTTTTTGCGTGGTTTAACTCTGAGTGTGCACAAGGCCTGACATTGCGAGGGTCGCTGCAATCAAAGGATTCTAGAGGATCCTTCCCGATTGCGGAAGAAAGGGAGACGTAGGAGATTCAGCTCCGAACTTTCATAAACAAATTGCAGCATATTTTACTGCTTACTGCATTTACATTCATTCATTGCATTCTTTTACTATGCATAAAACTGTTTAAAGGTTTTCGAATATAAGAGTTTAGTTTGAGTTGTCTCCGCATGATTTTAACTCATAACTCAATTTGTATCTCGGTGCATTAATATTCAAGAACACTGAGATATTGCAGCTCAAGATTTAGGGACCAGATTGTTTCTATTAAACCAGCTCGCGCTGCTGATAATCCTGACCAGCTCGTAGAGCTGTTGGTCCAGCTTCACGCCAATATGGTTTCGCAGTTGCGTGCTGGTTTTCAAACTTGCAATTTTTAAAATGCACGTAACTTACAGGTTTGATGTTTGGACTGTGTGAGAGCCTACGTGAGTTGTGGCAGAGCTCATGAACACCCCCGAAATTTGATCCCAACAATTGGTATCAGAGCGCTTTTGCGATCTGGTACCCCGAATAATGGGACCAACATTCGGGTTTGGAATAGACCAGATTGGGTGCGAGCTGATCTGGGTGCTCTGAGCTGGTTTGCTTCACTGGGCTGGTTGAGTTTCTGTCGCGTGCTGGTTTTGAGATACCAGCATAGAGGTGATCAGCTTTGGGATTCCTGCGTTAGAGCAAGCTGGATTCATCATAGAGATGTGCCGTATGCTCCGAGCTGGTCTGTTTGGAGCAAGAAATGGTTGTGTACATGAGCTGGTATAGTGGAGAGGTCTGAGCTGGTTTGAATTTACTGTAGCTCTAAGTTGGGAGCGCGCGTATAAGTGTTGACCAACATTTTGTATTTTCACCACACATATCCTTATCCTCTAGTGAGCATTCCCGACTTATATATCTCAAATCCTCGTGGCTACTGTTCACCCGACATATTCTTATTGTGATTTCTGGATATTGGCCAGTCATATTTGAGTGAGGGTACCTCGGTTGGAAACCCTTCTTCGAGACCAACGTTCTTGTACCAGTTTGGAGTTGGTAGGAGGCCGGACCGAGACAGTTGCTGAGGAACTGCGTGAGCTGGTTTTCGAGATCTTCCAACAGAGTTAAGCTCCGGTTCAGATTAGAGCCTCTCTTGTGGTTTTAGACTTGAGCTGTTGGCCGAGAGTTGAGTTGAGCAGTAAGTGTGTTCTGCTTGTAGCTGTAAGCTGTATTGAGGTAGTACATCAAAAGCTGCTGTTCTGTTGTTCTGAGAGTACCAGGATGCTATGTTCGAGGCCGAGCGGGTAGTTCCCGTGTCCCTCGGAGGCCGAGCGGGTAACTCCCGTGTCCCTCATCTCCCTGCTGGGTTTGTTAGCTGCTATGAGCGGAGTGGGTAGCTCCCACACCTCATGAGTGAGCAACAGCAGGTGGAGCTATATGTTTGCATCTGGTACGGTGTACTGGAGATGAGTGGGTAGCTCCCATGTGCTCAGTATACCTCATAGCCACTGACTATCTTTCCTTTGATCAGATCTTGTTGTTGAGCTGCTGTTGAAATCCTTTTGCTCCCAGATTTCGGTTGTATCCTTGATCCCTTGCATAGCATTTGCATATTATCTATTGCTTTCCTTATGCTGTTTATGCTGATCTCCGTACTGGGGTTTGACCCCGAGGTCCTCTGGGGCTGGTGTTTGTTGCCTGTGTGTTATTTCAGGTTTCCCAGGTTTCTCTGCTGGTCGTGGCTTTGACCCAGCGGGAGGTGCCCCAGGAGGTGGTTAGAGTGTCCCAGTTAGCGTATAGCATATATGTACTAGTACTGTCAACCGGGGGATGCCCTGTGCTTGTGGGATTGTGTTATTTGTTGTAGTACTGGTATTTGTGTTTGTTTAAATATTGTACTCTTGTACTGAGTGTTTGTAAACTGGGATATGTTAAGTATGATTGTATTTTAAATTATATGTTTTAAACCGTCAGGCCTAAAGCGAAAAATTTGCCACTATTTTATTGCTTCCGCGTTGTGCTTTATGTGGTTTTGCTTTGATTTGTGCACGAGGCCTGACATTTTTGGTATCAGAGCTTAAGCTGAGATAAGCTCGATTTCTGTTGATCACACTTGAGTCTAGGCACAGTGTTGTGTGTTGCATGTGGTTGACTATGTGATCTATATGCTGCATTTATTTGTGCTGTATCTGTTCTGTTGTGACCTTACCCTCTTAGTGTTTCTTAGATGTCGCCTAGACGTAGGGGTAGAGGTAGAGGGCAGATTCCAGAAGAGTCTAAAGGTCAGACTGAAGGTGATCAACGTAGTTTTCCCTCTCGTGGTCGCGATAGGCAGGCCGAGGATGAGGTTGATGAGTTGGCTGCCCGTGTGAATGACATGGAGCTTGTCATGGCGATGTTTCAGCGTATGAATCCTCAGGTTTTCAATGGGGATGAGTCTAGTGCTGAAAGAGTCTTGGTTGCAGCATGTCACGGGTTTGTTTAACCGTGTGCAGTATGATGATGAGCTCAAGTTGAGTCTGGCTACTTTTCAGTTGAGGAAAGGTGCGGAGCGTTGGTGGAGAGGCGCTTCGAGGACTTTGTAAGAGACTAGCGTAGGGATTACGTGGGACAATTTTTGCGTTTCTTTCCATCAGGAGTATGTCCCGGAGTCCTACGTGAACGCCCATGAGCGTGAGTTAGATAATTTGGAGCGGGGCAGTATGTCTGCTAGAGAGTATGCCCGCAGGTTTTCTTCCCTTCTTGCGTACGTGCCGCATGTTTCTGGCCGGGAGAGAGCCAAGAGAACTAGGTTTCTTGAGTGATTGAACGAGGAGTTGTATTCCTTGGTTTTGGCTAGCTCACCGAAGAGCTCTGCAGAGGCGGTGGACAGTGCGATCGACATCGAGGAAGGTTTGAGGAACCGTCAGTCTCGTGGTAGGCTGCAGGTGGCACAGAGTAGTCGTCCAATGGTTCAGGGAGCGCAACCTTCCCAGTCAGTGCAGTCATCTCAGCCATCCCAACATCAGCAACAAGTAGCCCAACAGTTTGGACATCAGAGGTTTCGGCCTCGTGGTAAGCAGTTTAAGAAGAAGTCTGGTTCTAGTTCCTCTGGATTTGGTAGTTCCAGCAGTGGTGGTACCAAGGTTGAGTCAGCGCAGTGTGTAGGTGTGCAGGGTTCTTGTAATGTCTGTGGACAGTACGGACACTTTGCTAGAGTGTGTCCTTTGTCTGGATCGCAGCATACCGTAGCTCCACCGCAGGATCGAGGTGGATCATCTAGAGGTCGTTCTGCTTTTCCTGTTCAGCAGCAGAGGTTGGGGGAGCCTCAGTTTAGGCCGTTTCAGCAGCCTGGTCCTTCGCGGTTTGGACAGTATTCCCACCCTCAGTTTTCTGGACCTCAGTTAGCCCAAGTGAACGCCATGACTAGGGAGCAAGCGGAGGGCACGCCGGGCAGAGGGATTATCCAAGGTACTTGCTTTGTTTTTGATTTTACTGCGCGTGTGTTGTTTGATACAGGAGCATCGCATTCTTTTATTTCTGATGCATTGTTGGTTGAGCATGGTTTGCATACCACTACTTTATGTGATGTTGTATATGTTGCGACTCCTGCCGGCACAAGCCTGTTCTCCCAGGTGATTTTGTTGAATGGTGTTCTTAGGTTTGGTGATAGTGTGTTGTTAGCCAACCTGATCAGGCTAGTGATGTGGGATTTCGACTGTATAGTGGGAATGGATGTGCTGTCTAGCTATAGGGCCACTGTGGATTGTTTCCATGGCATTGTGCGATTTAGCCCCAGTCTGGCGAGAAATGGAATTTCTACGGCCAAGATTCCCAGTCGAAGATTCCTTTAGTCTCTGCGATGGAGATGTTTAGCATGTTGTCTCTTGAGAATGCTGCTCATGATCTATGCCTTAGATACGTCTTCTTCTTCGAGCATAGAGCTTAGTAGAGTCCCTGTGGTTCGAATTTTCTCGGATGTGTTTCCGGAGGAGATTCCTGGTTTTCCTCCTAGGCGAGAGATAGACTTCATCATTGAGTTGGTACCTGGTAAAGCTACGATTTCACGTGCTCCGTATCGTTTAGCGCCTGCTGAGTTGGATCTTAAGGTTCAGCTTAGTGATTTGCTGGAGAAGGGATTCATTAGGCCTAGCATGTCCCCGTGGGGAGCGCCTATCTTGTTTGTCAAGAAGAAGGATGGGTCGATGAGGATGTGCATCGACTTTAGGCAGTTGAACAAGGCGACAGTGAAGAATAAGTGCCCTTTGCCTAGGTCGATGATCTTTTTGACCAGTTGCAAGATTCTGCCGTGTTTTTGAAGATCGATCTGTGTATTTCACGTGCTCCGTATCGTTTAGCGCCTGCTGAGTTGGATCTTAAGGTTCAGCTTAGTGATTTGCTGGAGAAGGGATTCATTAGGCCTAGCATGTCCCCGTGGGGAGCGCCTATCTTGTTTGTCAAGAAGAAGGATGGGTCGATGAGGATGTGCATCGACTTTAGGCAGTTGAACAAGGCGACAGTGAAGAATAAGTGCCCTTTGCCTAGGTCGATGATCTTTTTGACCAGTTGCAAGATTCTGCCGTGTTTTTGAAGATCGATCTGTGTTCTGGGTATCATCAGTTGCGCATCCGAGAGCAGGATGTAGAGAAGATTGCGTTTTGTACTAGGTATGGGCATTACAAGTTTCTAGTTATGCCTTTTGTTTTGACGAATGCTCCTGTAGTTTTCATGGATTTGATGAATAGAGTCTTTAGAGAGTTCATCGATCAGTTTGTGATTGTGTTCATCGATGACATTTTGGTGTACTCTAAGACTCCGTTGTAGCACAAAGAGCATTTGAGGCTAGTTCTTCAGAAGCTTCGAGACTCGCAGCTGTATGCTTATTTTTCCATGTGCGAGTTTTGGTTGGACCGAGTTCTGGGTCATGTGATTTCTGAAGATGGTATTTCTGTGGATCCCAGTAGGTTGAGGCTGTTATTAACTGGGAGCGTCCCAAGAGTGTTTCTGAGATTCGTAGTTTCTTGGGTTTGGCTGGCTATTATCGGCGGTTTATAGAAGGATTTTCTAGTATAGCAAAGCCAATGGCTATTATCGGCGGTTTATAGAAGGATTTTCTAGTATAGCAAAGCCAATGACGCAGTTGACTCAGAATGACAGGAGGTTTGTGTGGACTGAGCAATGCGAGAATAGTTTTCTGTTGCTCAAAGAGAAGCTAACTACGGCGCCTGTGTTAGCTCTGCGGTGTGGTTCAGGTGGTTTTGTTGTTTGTGCAGATGATTCCTTGAATGGATTGGATTGTGTGTTGATGCAGAATGGTCGAGTCATTGCTTATGCCTCTCGGCAGTTGAAGCCGCATGAGACTCGTTACCCAGTTCATGATTTGGAGTTAGTAGCAGTGGTTTTTGCTTTGAAGATTTGGCGCCACTACCTGTTTGGTGAGCCATTTGTTGTGTACTCCGACCCCAAGAGTCTTCAGTATCTGTTTTCTCAGTCACATTTGAACATGAGACAGCGTAGATGGATGGAGCTTCTAAAGGATTTTGATTGTGAGATTAAATATCAGCCTGAGAAGATGAATGTAGTTGCTGATGCATTGAGCAGGAAGGCTCAAGTGGCGATGCTGGATTCGATGCAGATTTCGAATGTCTATTGAGCATCTTAGCACTACTGGTTGGAGATATTACCCAGCTGAGGATTATTTTGTGGTTTCTTCTTTTCAAGTTGAGCCACAGATTGTTGCTAGCATTAGAGCAGCTCAGAGGACTGATCCATCCATCCATGAGTTGAAGCTGAAGGTGAGAGCTGGACAGTTGGAAGATTATATTGTCTCTTCTGATGGTTGTTTGAGGTTTCGTGGCAGGCTTGTTGTGCCAAATCTGGTTTATCTTAGAGAAGTGATCTTGCAAGAATCTCATTGCAGTAGATTCAGTGTCCATCCTGGTGCAAGGAATATGTATCATGCCTTGAAGCAGCATTACTGGTGGGCAGGTTTGAAGAGTGATGTTGCTGATTTTGTAGCCCAATGTTTGAACTGTCAGCAAGTCAAGGCAGAGAGGATGAGACCTGGTGGTTTGTTGCAAAGCTTAGAGGTACCCCAATGGAATTGGGAGCACATAGCTATGGATTTTGTCATGCATTTGCCCCGTTCCAGCAGAGGTTGTGATGCTGTGTGGGTTGTGGTAGACAGATTGTCGAAGTCTGCGCACTTCATTCCCTACAACATGAGTTTCTTTGAAGAAGATGGTGAAGCTGTACATAGATTTTGTGGTGCGTTTGCATAGTGTGCCAGTTTCGATTGTTTCATATCGTAATCCAAGGTTTACTTCCAGATTTTGGAAGAGTTTACAAACAGCTTTGGGAACTAGATTGGCTATGAGTACAGCATATCACCCCCAGACAGATGGCCAATCGGAGAGGACTATCCAGATTTTAGAGGATATGTTGAGATCCGTTGTGATGGATTTCAGTGGTAGTTGGCAAGACTCGTTGTCTTTGGTTGAGTTTTCCTACAATAACAGCTATAAGGTCAAGATTGGGATGGCACCAGTCGAAGATTTGTGTGGCAGGAAGTGTAGATCGCCAGTGTGTTGGGAATAAGTGGGGGAGAAGCAGCTATCTTCCGCAGAGTTTTTGTAGTAGATGAGAGATCAGGTGGACTGATTCGCCAGAGAATGAAAGCTGATCAAGACCGCCAAGCTAGTTATGCGAAAAAGAGGCGTAGGCCTTTAGAATTTGATGTTGGTGATCTAGTTTTCCTTAAGGTTTCTCCTTTTCGTAGTGTTATGAGATTTGGTCTCAAGGGTAAGTTGGCTCCTCGTTATGTTGGTCCTTATGAGATAGCTGAGAGGATTGGCCCTTTGGCATATCGTTTGTTGTTGCCACCAGATTTGTCTTCCTTACATGATGCGTTTCATGTTTCGATGCTGAGAAAGTATGAGCCAGATCCTTTGCATGTGTTGAGAACTGACGAGGTTGAGCTAGATCAGACTTTGAGTTATGTTGAATATCCCTTGCAGATCTTGGATAGAAAAGAGAAACAGCTGAGGAATAAAACCATTCCCTTGGTGATGGTTCAGTGGAGCAAGCACGGTAGAGAAGAAGCTACGTGGGAACTGGAAGAGAAGATGCAGCGTGAGTGGTCGCATCTGTTTGATAGATGTTGCTTTTGTTCCAGTAGTTGGTTGCTTGTGTTTCTTTCCCCAGTTATCTTGAACTCTTGTTTTGGAGTTGATTGATTTTGAGGACGAAATCCTGTTTAATGGGGGAGAGATGTGAGACCCGAAAAGCTGATAAGATTAATTGAGTTAATTATCGGGTTTTCTTGAGATCAGCTTTGAGACGATAGGCTTAGAGAATCTATTGGGTTCTGTTCAGCCTTGGAACAGTTCTGGAGAGTTAGAGTTTGGCATGGAATTTGTTCAGTAGCGAGTGCTGGGTCATCGCTGAATGTTAGCGTTCAGCAGTGGTGACGTAAGCAGTTGTCATCGAGTGGTTTTATTCAGCAGTTTTAGCGAGATCTGTTTTCGCTAGTGTTCAGTGCTGAGATAGCGTGCTTTCAGTAGCGGGTGATAGTACATCGTCGTTTGGATTAGTTGGAACAACAGAGTTTTGGATTAGCGATGAAGACTCAGCTGTGGGTTGCGTTAGCCTCAGCTGTGTGAGAGATTTGTTGTAGCGTTGCGAACAGATGTTGGTTAGTTGTTCAGCAGTGAGTAGCGAGTGACGTGTCCAGTTGCGGCAGTAGCTCTCTGCTACGTCGTTTGGTTTAAGTGATCGTTGTTTTGGCTTAGAGTGAGATCTGTTGCAAGATCTTTTTGCGAGCGGGAATATAAGTTGTGATAGTTTAAGTTGTCGGTGGATATGTTCCCAGTTTCTGTCATTATTGAGATTTAATAGGGAGCTTGTCCTTGTTCTCTATTATTGTTTCCGACACTTAGAATATTTCCTGATAGCAAGTTTTGTCGCGATACCTTAGCTACTGTTCACCGAACCTTATCTTCTTCGATTGTCGTCGGTAGACAGCTCCGACGAGAGCGAGAGTGGTAGCTTTGGACTCCTCTTGCTGAGACGCTTCGTTTGGATATTGCTTTCGGACGTTTTCTCGAAGCTGGTGAGGTGTGCGAAGACATCTCCCTTGTGTAGTCTGTTAGCATAAGCGTTGGATTTCGCTCCTAGCTTTTTGGGGTAAGTTTAGATCCTACCTTTAAGCTTGTTTAGAGCTTTATGTTGAGTTAGAGAGGTAGGGTAGCGCTGGTGGAGTTCATAACTCCCAGCTGCTGTTTCCTGTGCTTTAGTCCCTGAGGTTTTGTATGTTGCCGTTGAGCAGGTGGCAGGTCTGTGTGCTCGGGACGTCATTGTGGCAATCTGCTTGTAGTAATTGTTGCACAAAGATTTGAGGTATGGATGTGAGCTTGTTTACAGCTTAGGACTGAGCATGGATTATGTGCCTTGCTGTGTATGCTCTGTGCTGTTATCGTTTGTGCATTGTTATGATATCAGCTGTTGCATTTGCATACACGCATTATGCTGTTGAGCTCTGTTTTGCTAGATGTGCCTGCTGTTCTGTTGTTCTGAGAGTACCAGGATGCTATGTTCGAGGCCGAGCAGGTAGTTCCCGTGTCCCTCGGAGGCTGTATGTTTTGCATCTGGTACCGGTGTACTGGAGATGAGTGGGTAGCTCCCATGTGCTCAGTATGCCTCGTGGCCACTGAATATCTTTCCCTTGATCAGATCTTGATATTGAGCTGTTGTTGAGATCCTTTGGCTCCCAGCTTTCGGTTGTAGCCTTGATCCCTTGCATAGCATTTGCATATTATCTATTGCTTTCCTTATGCTATTTATGCTGTTCTCCGTACTGGGGTTTGACCCCGAGGTCCTTCTGGGGCTGGTGTTTGTTGCCTGTGTTTTATTTCAGGTTTCCCAGGTTTCTCTGCTGGTCGTGGCTTTGACCCAGCGGGAGGTGCCCCAGGAGGTGGTTAGAGTGTCCCAGTTAGCGTATAGCATATATGTACTAGGACTGTCAGCCAAGGGATTCCCTGTGCTTGTGGGATTGTGTTATTTGTTGTAGTACTGTTATTTGTGTTTGTTTAAATGATGTACTCTTGTACTGAGTGTTTGTAAACTGGGATATGTTAAGTATGATTGTATTTTAAATTATATGTTTTAAACCGTCAGGCCTAAAGCGAAACATTTGTCACTATTTTATTGCTTCCGCGTTGTGCTTTATGTGGTTTTTCTCTGATTTGTACACGAGGCCTGACAGCTGGGTAGCTCTCATACTTCCACATGCGTTGTGGCCACTGATTGATGATTCGATCTTCATAGCTGAGTCGTTGTGAACCCTTGATACAGCCGTTGAGTCTTTGTTGTATCTTTCATGCATTGCACGTTTTGAGATATTGCATGCCTTATTTGATTACGGATTTATTGAGTGCTTTTCATACTGAGTTTTGACCTTGTTGTTTTCCCTTTTTGAGGCTGCTTTGGTCTAGTGTTTGGCCTTTGCAGGTTCTTCAGGTAAATCAGCTGGACTGAGTGGTGCTTCAGCTGGTAGAGCCCGTATTGAGTCCCAGTTATGTATATTATACTGAGATAGTATAGCAGGGGATGCCCTGCTTAGATATTTGTACTTGAGGTTGTATTCGTTGAACTATTTGTATATATTTCTGGTACTGTTTCTGTTATGTAGATTTTTGAGTTAAAAATCTATACTTTGAATATGAATGTATTTTGAATGATATTTCCTGTTCAGGTTGAAAAAGAAAATTTTTAAACCCATTTTAATCTTCCGCATTTTGTGTTATTAATCTCCGATTTAGAGCACCGGACTTGACACCCGACGCCCTTCATTCATTTTCACTTTCAAAATCAGCATGCTGGTACTATCCATCATCGGATAAAAATCAGGTATCCAAAGGAATAGGCTCAAGATGATATGTATGTATGCAAGACAGTGTAAACTTACATAATCAACATACAATAATTACACATAAACAAATCAAAGAATCATCACATAGAGCACGTCTAAGCAGACTCATCTTACTGCCAGCACATAATACAGAGTAGTTAGTTCACGCTAGAGATATTCTCATGCTTATATCAAAGCTGTTTATATAAGCTCAAATCCATACCTTACGCAGATCTTGGTACACTACCTCAGCACAACTTACGGCTATAAACAGAACACACTCCTGCTCTGCTCAAGTCTCGGCCAGTAGCTCAAGGAAAAAACCACAAGAGAGGCTCTAATCTGAACCGGAGTTTAACTAGGCCGCAATTCGCTAACCCCAACTCACACAGTTCCTCTCAGAAACTTCTCTAACTGGTCTCCTTCCAGCTCCAAACTGGTACAAGAACGTCGGTCTTGAAGAGGGGTTTCCAATCGAGGTACCCTCACTCAAAACTGATCGGCCAATCTCCTGCAATTTGGAGAACTCTTGGTCTGGTGAACAGTAGACACGAGGGTTTGGATAATATCTATCGGGATACTCGAGAGAGGATAATGATATGAGTGTTGTAAAATAACTAAGTGTTGGTCAACACTTATATATACTTGGCCAACTTAGAGCTAAAGTAAACTCAAACCAGCTCAGACCTCTCTATTGTACCAGCTCAAGCACACAACCAGCTCTCGCTCTCGGAGCATCTAGTACATTTCTAAGCTGAATGCATCTCGTACATCACAGGAAAACCAAAAGTATTCACCTCTAAGCTGGTGTCCCAAATACCAGCTCGGGGCAGAACTCAAACTAGCACAACAAAGCAGTCCAGCTCAGAGCTATCCTCTCAGACCAGCTCGTGTCTAGTCTGATCTATGTCAAAGCCCGAAAGTCACCAAAAACTTACTCCAACTCTCCTAAGCTGATCGCTAAACAGTTCACAGAATACAATCCAGCTAAGTGCTCGAACCTTTTTCCAGCTCGGAACTAATCTATCCAACCAGCTCACACCAAAACTGGTCTTGGTTCAAAACCCACCAGCAGACCTCTAAGCTGGAACTAGATTACACTGGACTTGCTCATACTTCATCAGTATAGCTTGTCTATATTCTTAACTCGATGTACCGTACAGCACACAAAACCAGATTGCAAAAACCTTAGGATAGCTCGCTCCTAAGCTGGTCTCTTCACCAACAGCTCATCAAGCTGAAAGATCTCTTATTGGACAATCAGTAATCCGATCTGATTAGCCCGTTAATTAACATCTAATAGTTCCAGTACTCACATTGTGTCCAACGGATAGAATTTCACAAAGGATATTTATATGCAGTAGAGACGATGAACAGAAGGATCAAGATGCGAGAGGCACGAAACGAAAAACAGAGAGCTAGTGTCATGTGCAACAGTCGAGAGCTTGTACACTCAGGTGGCAGCTAATGTACAATCTGAGCTAGCACCCAGGTGTGAGCTGGTGCACTGCCGAGAGCTTTAATGCATAATATTTAGTCGACTGTATAGAAATGGGAAGAATATGAAGAAATCAGCTTGAAAGAAGCACTTTCCAGTGTGAGAAAACAAGAGAGAGTGAGCTTACACTGTACAAATCTCACACAAAGATTCACTCACATATAAAAATCGAAAGCTGAATAGATTAGATGAGTGAATCACAAACAAGAAATCATTGTAGGCTTTCTCACTGAGACGTAAAAGAAGTGTTAACTAGTCACATAGCCTGCGAGCTGGTGTGCAGCAGAGTGCTAGGAGTTCTCGCAGCTTGCGGGCTATTGGATCGGGTTTGTACGAATGGTTGTATCAAATCTTCTAGTGAATCCTTCCAACAACGGAAGAAGGGGAGACGTAGGAGATGAGTTCCGAACTTCTATAAACAAATTCCTGTGTTTGTTTTCTTTACAGCTTTCTGTTCGCATTTCATGTTTTAAACCAGTTTTAATCTTTCAATTTTCAGAGAGTATTTCAGATGTTTTCCGCTTGGTTTTATACCAGATCTGATATACTTCTCGATGCTAAAACCTTTTATAGAACTTGAGTTATTGCAGCTCGTGTTTTCAAAGATCAGATAGCGCGCGATCTGGATCAGCACGCAACGCTGCTCCGTGTTGTTCCAGATTAGGCGCGATCTGATGTTTTTCTATTGCATGCAGTTCTTTTAAAATCTTTTCAAAAGCACATAATATTTGTTTCCGATCCATGAATCGATGCCTGAGCTGTGTGAGAGCTCACTGTAACCGGTTCTTGTTTCCTAACAAAAATATTAATATATATTTAAATTAATGGTAATATTGACATAATATACTTTTTGGTGTGAAATTTAAACAAATAGGTTGGAGACGAATGATGTATCTGATGAAGAAATTGCACCAAATATAGTTATGGGCTGAATATGACCTTACTAACTATTTCGTGAAACACTACCAATCTGAGTCATCTTATATTCACATTTAGAATAACAATATGTTTCCTATAAGGTGTTAAAATTTTAAAAGATGTCTAACTGAATTCGAAGATATTTTTTTTGTAATTTTAATTTATTGTGTGAAATAAATGTAAGTTTGAATGTAACCTTAAATGTGTAATTAAAATTCTCACTATTTTCATTTAATAATTCTTTATTGAATTACAAAAGAGATTTGTGTTATGATTTAAATCATGTATTCAAAATCAATAGAAGTACCATATATATGCTAAAATAGTAATGTTTTATATGGATTTTGTTTTTTCTGCAGAAGTGGGGTTTCAAACAACGTACGAGTCTTTATCATCTCACCTATATGAAACTTTTATTATTTTGGAAAGAGCTAAAGAGGGGATTTAATATATAATTTACTTAGATCTCATGTATTTGTGCTGATTATTACCATTGACTATTGAAACTTGAGACTTCATCTCAATTATGATATCTTAATGTCAAATGAACTATTTAGTTATGCATTAAACTTATTTTATAAACAAAGTGTTTGATATTATTTAGTTTTAGTGCATTTGAAGGTCTACCAAACTGTTCCGAATTCAAATTTTCTGATCGATTTTTGAATTAATTTTCATGCTGAACAGAACACAACCGTAAAAATTTGGAAAATTCAATCGCCATTTTGAAACAGTATCTATTTAATTGTCGCTAGCTTGCATTATTTCTGACCTTGTTATCATGACAAATCAATTGGTATGAGATGAAAATTTCAATTTATTTAAACTTTGCCAACATTAATAGGTAGCTTCAAAATTTTAAGTTTTTAAATATAATTTTGTTGATGTAAATTATAGTCCATATATTTTTTGTATACATGTTCATCTTCACATTAGACATTACAAAACTAAGAAAGATGTCCACCATATATTTTTTGTATACATGTTCATCTTCATCATTAGACATTACAAAACTAAGAAAGTTGTCCAGCTGCGGTCTGAAAATTAGATATATTTTAAATTTTGGTGAAGACAAAACGAGATTAATAAATCAGTTCAGAGAATAATCGACCAGATCAAGACGGAGCTTACTGCATTGATTATTCAGACCAGATCGGAGCTAAGATGGTTAAGGACAAACCAGCTCAAGGATTTTAGATCAAAGCTAAGCTGAAACCAGCTCAGAGACTTTAGATCAGAACCAAGCTGGTTAAGGAGAAATCAACCTAATGATTTCAGAATTGAACTAAGCTGGTTAAGGACAAACCAACTCAGGAAATTTAGCTACGTTGGTTAAGGACAAACCAGTTCGGAAGAACAGAACAAGAATCAGATCAGATTAGAAGTGCAGAAAGAATTGATCAGCCTATCAGTTGTAAGAAGAACATAATCAGATCAGCTTTGAGACCAGATCGGGTAAACCAACTCGAACATATCAGCTTAGAGCGAGAAGTGTGATATCAGATCAGCTGAGAGACCAGATCGGATTGTTAGAGTAGATGCCCAACTAGCCAACTTGTGGCGTGTGGGTTTATAGACTCTTGTATGAAACGATCTTTATATATGATATTCGCATTTATTCATGGCATTCTTTATCTTCATTATGATTATATAATGTTTACAATTGTGTTGGATAAAGACCTAGAATGCACCATAGTGTATGTTAGATGTGATAGTGGGTATGACGGCTATCATGAAACACATCTAATAGTCACTGTGTATTCTGAATTCGTTCCTAGTCGATTGGGCCGTCAAAATGAGGATAAGGCCGCCCGAGCTTGAGACTAGCATCTGCAATGCGAAGTACCATTTTTCATTGGTAGGGAACATTGTGATGTTCTGAGCATGCAAATGGATAGTGACCTGGTGATCTATCAAACTACCCTCGTTCGGACTTTCCAAGTGGTTACCATTTGTCGAGTGGATAAGTCCGAGGTCTTGGTTGTACTGATTAGTCCTCACGACTCGAAACATCATTGAGACTCTACATAATAGGCGTCTCACTTTGACCCGTTTGCCGACTCACTTGGGGTCATTAGGCGGCGGGATTGGGTGAGATCTCGATGCATGTAGGAGTCGATGCTTCGTTGTCGAGGATTCACCGCTCGCTCTCATGCGTGGATATCCTATTGTTAGGATAAAATTTATTAGTTTTGGTGATAACAAAAATAAGACAAGTTGATATTGGACAATCAGTTGTCGCATCTAACAGGAGATCTTTTATCAATCGACAAGTGGCACTTCAGCAGGTAGTATATTCGTTGGAATTCAGCAGTTGGACTTTTGGGTTAAAATTCAGCAGTTGGGGTATTCGTTGGAAATCAGAAGATGGCATGCAATCAGTGGTTGGTTTGTTTTCAGAGATATTCAGTAGATACATTCCTTGCGAGAAATCAACAGGTGTTTTTGTTTCGATCACAGGTACATATTTAAGTTTTAACGTGTTTTGCTAAGGAGTACTAAACGACAGCGTTCAAGTAAGTTGGAACGACGTAGTTGGAATGCACAGTTTTTTATCAACAGTTGAAAAGAATTCTTGAAGAGAATCAGCAGTTGCTTAGAATATTTCGTTGGAGAATGCGAAACGACAGCGTTTGGATAAGTTGAAACGACAGCGTATTGATTGGCTTAGACAAATCAGCAGAAGCATTCTTTAGAGAAATCAGCAGAAGCTTTCTTTAGAGAAATCAGCAGAAGCATTCTTTAGATAAATCAGCAGAAGCATTATTTCAGCAGATGTTTTCGTTAAGAGAAGAGTCAGCAGGTAGCTACAGTTTCCTTTAGTTCCGTTGATAGGTTTTTTCGATAGGGAAGAACCAGCAGGTGCATTACTTGATGATAACCAGCAGGTGCACTATTTAAGGGAAACCAGCAGACAGCTACAGTGAAATTTACTAGCAGGTGATCTTTGAGAATAGCAAAGCGATGTTGCCAGAAATCAGTCGTTGAGTTTTACAAAGGACCAGTCGGTGGAAAAACACAAAATGCATATCAGCAGTTAAAATTTCTCATGTGTTTTTCCAGTCACAGGATTTGAAACGACGAAGGAAAAGCTGGTAAACAGAAGGAATTTCAGGCGCAAACATGAAAGAAATTCAAATACGATCGTTCACTCAAAAAGGAAAATATCTTCAAGATCGTACTATTGCCTGAAATTAAGGAGACAGCGTGTGTACTATTTTGGATAAATAGTACAATGTATAGAGGCCGTTTCTCCATGTTTGCACAAATATAGAAAGAAGACAAATTGGCTCTGTGAATGAGCAATCTACCTTTTAGTGGAGCAGGAATTACGGTGTACGATTTTGGCAGAAATTCAAACGGGATTCATTTCCTTTGGAGAATTAAATGACCGTTGCAATCGAAGACTATAAATACCAGCAGCAGTGTTGAAGAAAATACACTTTGCCATCTATTCATCGCGGTCACGCTGTCAAATTATTTACAGAGCTCTCTATCTGATTGAAATATTCAAAAAGCTCACAAGATTCGAAGAACACTTTCTGTTGATCTTCATAGACAAATCTTCGAGTCATTCTCTGGTTCATTTTATTGAATCGAGTTTCTTTGCTTTAGAAACCAGAGAATTTTTACAGAACTCACGTGTATTCATTGTTGTATTTGATTGAGTCTGTAAAGAACTGGCTTTGTGTAGCAGTTCAAAAACATCTTTTCGATACTTGTAACCAGCAGCAAAGTCTGCGTGTGAAGTTAGTGAGTCTAGGAGTCCATACAAGTGCTGCTTGTATGGGTGGGTGTTTGCAGAGGTCCTGTAACCATCAAAGTCTTCCTATGATACCTTCCGAGGCGGAAGAAGGGGAGACGTAGGACATTGGAGTCCGAACTTCCAGAAACAAATTTCTGACTCTATCTTTTACATACAACATTTATTTACTATTGCTTGCTATTCACTGTTCACAAGTTAATCTGCCTTTTTCCGCACAAATATTGTTGGCCGAGAAGCTTGCATAAAACTGAGTTACCAAAACATTTTAAAAGAATTTTGAAATAGAAAAATAGAAGGAGTTCATTCAACCCCCCCCCTTCTGAACTCCTATTTACTTAGTGATCCTATTTCTGGGACCATCAAGTGGTATCAGAGCAGGCACATCTCAGATATTGAACAGTTATCATTTCGTGCTTCATTATATATGAACATGTCTATCTCACACAACAAAATTCCTTTGTTTTCGAGGGAAGAGTACGAAGACTGGAAGATTCGGATGCAAGCCCATCTTGCGGCCATGGATGATGACATGTGGTATGTCATCACAGAAGGACCGCTGAAGATTGTGAAACCGAATCAGGCAGTTGCAGTTACAAGTGGGGAGCCTCAGTTTGTCCCGAAATCCAGACATGAGTACACCAATGAAGATAAGAAAAAGGCTAATCTGGACAACGTGGCAAAAGATATCTTGTTCAAGACGCTGGACAAAGACAAGAATATGTTCAGCAAGGTCAAGAACTGCCCAACAGAAAAAGACATCTGGGAAAAGCTGACCCAGATTTGCCAGGGAAATGATGAGACCAAGGAGAACAAGCTGACCGTGGCGCAGCAGAAATATGAATCCATCAAAATTAAAGATGGAGAGACAATGGCAGAGTTTGACGAGCATTTCAGTGCTGTGGTGATCGAGTTGAATAGTCTTGGCAAATAATACAGCAACCGTGAACTGGCGCTGAAAGTGATGAGGGCACTACCAAAGGAATGAGATGTAAATGATGAGACCAAGGAGAACAAGCTGACCGTGGCGCAGCAGAAATATGAATCCATCAAAATTAAAGATGGAGAGACAATGGCAGAGTTTGACGAGCATTTCAGTGCTGTGGTGATCGAGTTGAATAGTCTTGGCAAATAATACAGCAACCGTGAACTGGCGCTGAAAGTGATGAGGGCACTACCAAAGGAATGAGATGTAAAAACAATGGCAATGCGAGAGTCCAAGGATCTAAACAAGCTGGAGCTTCATGATCTGTTTGCCAACCTCAAAGCATATGAGTTCGAACTGGAAACAAGATCAGAAGTTGGTCCATCAACCTCCCAGCCGACAAAAGATCTTGCTGCCACAACTGCTGAACCGTGCTCTCCTAGCACCAGCAAGTCTGCTGACCAGCTCAGCGACGATGTCATGTCCCTCTTCGCAAAGAAGTTTGGGAAATTAATGAGAAAATCTTTTCACCATTCCTCTCCTTATAATAGTTTTAATAAATCTGATAAAACTACTTCTGATTTAATATGTTATAACTGTGATCGACCAGGTCATTTCGCTGCTGAGTGCAATAGACCTAAGAGAGATAATAGACACAGGCGAGATGACAAAAGAGCTGACGATCGATACAAAAAGGAGGAAAGATACAAGCGTGACGAGGAAGATGATGAAAGAGCAGTTGATAGGTCCAAGGACAAGTCCAAAGAAAAATTCAAGGAAAGATCAAAGGATCGACGAATGAGAACCAGCAGCAACAAGAAATCCAGTCGAAGGAATGACCGCAAGGTGTTGATGGCTGAAGAAAGCACGAAGAGCTGGGCA
The DNA here is from genome assembly GCA_001598015.1 of Dorcoceras hygrometricum. NCBI lineage: Eukaryota > Viridiplantae > Streptophyta > Magnoliopsida > Lamiales > Gesneriaceae > Dorcoceras > Dorcoceras hygrometricum. The sequence continues at coordinate 37,132 of KQ995296.1, forward strand.
GATTCAGACTCAGAATCATCCAGCAGCAGCTCATCCTCAAGCGATAGTGAACAGGAGGAGGCTCATTGTCTAATGGTTGATCATGCATCGGATGACGAGGTATTCGACTTTGCTAATACTGAATTTACACGTGAGGACCTAGTTCAGGCACTGAATGATATGGTCCATGAGTACAAGACTCTGTCTCACACATTCGAGGAAATCAAAGCTGAAAACGCAAGTCTGAAAAATAGTTCAGCTGAATCAAGTTCTGATGAGCTTGAAGATACTGACAGTTTAAAGACTGAGTTGAGTAGGCTGAAGATAGAGAATGATTTGTTGAGAAATGAGGCCAGCGAGCTCAAGGCTGAAGTCGATAAATTAACTAAATAAATGAGCTCCTGGAACAAGTCTACTCGTTCTCTTTTCAAGCTGTGTGAAAATAAAAAATCAGCATATGATAAAACTGGTGTGGGTTTCAATAGTAATAACAGCGATGGAGAGACTAGTACTCAGTCACAGCCGGTGCATGACAAGCTCAATAAAAGGATCTTTGTCAGCGCTGGTGTGATACATGATTGCCTTGAATCGATTCGATATGATGACCAGGATACTTCTCAGCTGGATCGCAAAGGAAAAGGCAAAGTCGGTGTTGGCTATCAAAGGCCTGAGAATTCAAAGCCAGGCTGGCTAAAGAACAAGCTGAACAAGGACAAAGCGAAAGCTGGTCCAAATTTCTTTGTTCCCAACCAGTCGAGGCATTGAAGGCAAAAACTGAATGGATAAGAAACCAGCCGAGAAGGAATCCACATGGTCAAAATATCAAATCAAAATTCAAAAGACCAACACGAGATTTTGCACAAACTTTCGTGGATCCTAACACTGGAAGGACCATAAGGATAACTCAAGTCTGGGTCCCGAAAGGGGTAATCCAATCAGGACCCAAGTAAAATTGGGTACCAAAATTTATTTTGTAAGATTGATGGGTAACAGGTACAAAGCAGCAGTCGATGCATCAACAATCTGGTACTTAGACAGTGGATGTGCACGACACATGACTGGAAACCCCAAGCTGTTAACAGACGTTGTTCCTCACAAAGGAGCAAAAATAATATTTGGAGACAATGCTTACGGTAACACTGTGGGTAAGGGTAAGCATACCCATGGTAACATTTCAATATCTGATATTCTAGTTGTTGATAACTTGCGTTACAATCTGATCAGTATCAGTCAGCTTTGTGACAAAGGTTTCCTTGTTAATTTTCAACAACACACGTGCACAGCTCAGAACTCAACTGGCCTAATCGTGTTGGTGGGTAAGCGTTCTGGGAACACCTACGTTATCAACTGGTCAGAGCAGGTGAAGTCTGAACACTTGTGCCTCACAGCTGGCTCTTCCAAGAGCTGGTTGTGGCACCAGCGAATGAATCATCTGCATTTCAAAACAATTGCTAAATTGAGTGCGCATGATATGGTTTCTGGTTTGCCAAAAATCATTTTTTCAAAGGACACGATTTGTGCAGCTTGTCAGCTGGGAAAAAAAATAAAATCCACTTTCAAAAACAAAGATGGAAAACGTTCCACCCGTTGCCTTGAGCTCTTGCATATGGATCTCTTTGGTCCTATTTCAGTCACGAGCTTAGGGGGAATGTCATACACCCTTGCAGTTGTTGATGATTT
>KQ995297.1:0-100815 GCA_001598015.1 Dorcoceras hygrometricum
TTTTTATGTGGTTTATAAAGATAACCGTTGAATAACTATTGATTTCTAAAATCCATCAAAATATTTGAAAATCATTATTTTTCAATTAGTGCATGAAGCATGTGCAATACACGTGCATAAGATTTAAACATATTTATAATTAAAATATATCTTTGTAAATTCAATTTTAATTATAAATAATTTATTTTATAAAAGTTTGAATCTTCCAATAATTTGCCTTATATTAAAAAAAAGTATAGTGGGTAGGATAATGGAGTAGTGTGGAGTAGATATATGAAGTTTAGAGTGATTAATTTATATTTTTGTACCTTAATTGCTAAATATCTTCAAAAGTGTTAAAGGTAAATTTAGACGTTCATTAGTTATTAAAATATCTAGATTAATTTTTCCAAGTTTCTTATGCATATTAATATATTATATACTAAAGATAGTGTAAATAAATGGAAACTTTCATAAGTTATACAGATGAAAGGGGAATAGGATGGAGCCTAGCCACAGGAAAACAAACCAAAGGATTAGCCCTTGGCAGTGTTATTCCAATCCCTTCCTCCATATCCACACTCCCATTTCCTCCCTCAACCCTCCACTCGAAACACTGGATCATGGAAGCTAAGGTTGTCTGAACAACCTGCAACGCCAATGAAGTTCCGGGGCATCCCCTTCTCCCGCTCCCGAATGGCAAAAGATGGTAGTTTTGTCCCCTCACATCCAGCTCCCCTTTCACACTGCCATCATCATCCAAAAATCGCTCCGGCCTGAATTCGAGTGCGTTTTCCCAGTGACTAGCATCCCTTCCAATAGCCCAAACATTGACAAAGAGTCTAGTTTTAGATGGGATGTCATAGTTTCCAATGGTGCAGTCTTTGCTAGACGCTCTTATGATTAATGGGCCTGCGGGGTGGAGCCTTAGTGTTTCTTTAACGATGGCTTGGATGTACGGAAGGTTCGGGATATCGGATTCTTCAACGAGCTTCTTGTTTCCTAAAATGGTGTCGATTTCTTGAACTGCCTTTTGCATGATGTTTGGATGGTTGATTAGCTCTGACAATGCCCACTCCACCGTTATTGCTGATGTATCCGTCCCGGCAGCGAATATGTCCTGCAGATAAACGCATGCACAAAAAAGCATGGTTTTGTTAAATATTACTTGAGTTTCTGTCAGGAATTAAAACTTATGATGATAAAAAGATGATGAAAAACCATTACGAAGATAAAAGCCTTTATATTTTCCCTTGTTAGCTTGAATTCTGAGCTTTTATCTTCTGATATATCAAGTAAAATGTGAAGTAAATCCTTCACATTCCCCACTTCTTCCCCTTTTTGCTTCACTGCTCTTCTTGCATTTTGATGTTCGTCTATTATCTTCTCCATCAACTCATCAAACTTGTCGCGAACGTTTTTCAAACGCTTACCAAATCCCTGTAAGTCCAAGTTGTTGCAGAACCAAATAGAATCGGATATATTAAACTTTCCTACAAGTTCAGCCGTTTCTTGAATCAGTTTCCTGACTTCTCCTGCTCCACTTTCGTCCCCAGAACACCGTCGACGCATCATCATTCTAGATATGACATTATTTGTCATTCTGATAAGCTCCTCCCCAACATCAACACAAGTGCCAGACTCGGCCCGCTCCAGAAAACGTTCAACAAGAAACCTCGTTTCACTACTCCTGATGGGCATCATCAAGTCTAATGTCTGTCCCCCAAGAAGTTCAGACATGCACAGTTTCTTGATGAACTTCCAATACGGGCCATATGGAGCAAATGAGAAATCTTGAGAACCATAAGTCAAATAATCCGTGGCAGCCGTTTGGGGTCGATCCGAGAAGGAGCCTTCATGTGTTTTGAGAACTTCTCTCGCCATTTCTGGTGTTGAAGCAACTAAACAAGGAACTGAACCTAGGTATATGTGAATCAAGGGTCCATATCGAGCCGCGAGTTTGGCTAGAGCTTGGTGAGGTATTGGAGCTAAGAGATGGAGGTGTCCGATGATCGGTAAGGCTAGAGGGCTCGGTGGAAGGCATTTGGAAGACTGTTTCTTCAGCATTGCTCGAACAAGTATCGTCGAAATGAACCAAAGAAGGAAAAGACAGATGTATTCCCGGATTTCAGCCATGGATTTTACAGTGAGTTTGTGAAATTATTTAGCAGACTCGAGATGTTTATATATATGTTGTTTCATGCAACTTCATTGATGTTGGAGCCGGCTGTGTCTGGATACGTTTAACATGTAGTTTCCTTTCTTTGTAATGACAGTTGAGTTTAGTATATATAATTCAGCATTCGTTAAGCCATTATTTGCTTTCAGGCATAGTTTATTCAGCTTTTTAACCACTTGCTTATTTATTCTTTGCATTTTGAATATTTTTTAGACATTGTTTCTTCTGTTTGTGTTTTATTAGAGTAGTTGGGCAAAATTTGCTTGTTTGACTTTGAATGTTTCAAACATATAGCTCGTAGAAAAGTGAATATTATGTATAATACTCGAAATACTTGGAAAATGTTAATCCTATTGGATACTTTTGAAAATGGATGTGGTACAGATATGCATATGATAGGACAAACTAGATAGCCAATTGATGGCATATGGTCGCTGCAATCGCCACCGCTCAACCATGCCTACCACCAGTATTACATATAGATTTAATGATTCATTGTATCTTCTTCCTTCCGATTCACCGGGAGCTCCTATTGTGTGTGATCCCTTCACTGGTGAAGAAAACTATGGAGTGTGGAGCAGAGCAATGCTTCTCGCACTCACAACAAAAAATAAGGTTGGTTTTATAGATGGATCATGTGTTAGGCCATCCGATCGATCACCCAGCTTACATCGGTGGGAACGTTGCAACACCAATGTGCTGTCATGGATAATGAGTTTTGTTTCAAAAGAAATTTTGCTGGAATAGTTTATTGCACCGACGCCTCCAAGGTATGGGCAGATCTGAAGGAGAGATTCAATAAGGTGAGTGGATCTCGAATTTACTCTATTCAACGAGAAATCGTTTGCTTGAAACAAGAATCATCTCCGATCTCCATAAATTTCTCGAAGCTCAAACAGCTATGGGATGAATACGCTTCATTGGTTACGCTTCCATCGTGTGCATGTGCTACAGCGAGAGCATATGTTGAACATGAGCAAACACAGTGTCTCATCCAGTTTCTCATGGGTCTCAATGACAGTTATTGCAGTATCAGAAGCCAAATACTCATGATGAGTCAGCTAACTTCTGTGAGCTAGGCTGATGGATCTGTTTTGACAGATCCTGATTAAGTTTTGAATTACACAAAACATGTTATTGTGTTTCTAACAATTCCACTGGAGTGTGCAGATACCAGCAGGAAGAAGTATATTGCGCAAAGAAAATAAGCAGCTAAATTTGTCCGGCAGATGGTTTGACAAGATTAAGTTCAGCAGCTGGTTTAGTTCATCATTGTATACGGCAGCTGGATTAGCAATGGAGACGTCCAAAGTTAAGTAAGGTGTTCGAAATCAGGCGGAGGCCAAGTTGAACCAGCTGGAACAGGAATTGAGAAGTCTGCTGGAGAAATAGATCGAAGAAGAAGTTGTTCAGTGGAGCGTTAACAAGAGCTGGTATCAGCAGTGATGACGTCAGCATAGTTACTGTTGAAGAAGCTGTTGTCAGTTACTATTCACGAAGCTGTCGGCAGTTGCCATTCATATTACTGTTAACGAATCTGTTAGCAGTCGCGATTCATATTACTGCTAACGAATCTGTTAGTAGTCGCGCTTTATATTACTGTTGACGAATCTGTTAGCAGTCGAGATTATAAGTACTGTTGACGAATCTGTTGACAGTCGCTATTCAAGAAGCTGTTGACAGCTGATGAGCAATGTTGAACAAGAAGCTGACAACAGCAAACGTAACAGTGAAGAAGACGACGTCGTGATAAAGAATCAGCAGATGGTTTAGCGATGATGACGTCATCGGTGACGTCATCACAATCAGCAGGAAGCTAAAAGCTATCAGCAGTTGTGAAGAGAAGCGCAAGGAAGAAGCGACGTCGTACAGGAAGATCTATCAGCAGAGAGCTACAGTGGAATAGATTCAGCAGATGATATTTGGAGTTAGCGATAGCAAAACGATGTCGTTCGAATAAGTTGGAACGACAGCGTTTTGCCTTCGCGCTTAGATTCAGCAGATGATTCTTGCAACGATGATTCAGCAGAAGCGCAAAGTCAAAGATTCAGCTGTTGGATCGGCGAGGTTGTTAAAGAAGTAAAAGAGGAAGTTGTGATCAGCAAAGATGACGTCAGCTTACCTATTGGAAGAAACTGCGAGCAGCAACCGTGACGTCATCATATCTATTGTAGAAGCTGATGAAGAATAGAAGCGAAGCAGCAGAGAAGTTTGAAGTAGCTGTCAACAGTTTATGAAGGAACAGAAGCTGTTGGACGCAATCAACGCTCAAGATGAAAAATCAATGGCTGAGATTGAGTCGTGCAAATTGCCTCAATTCAAGGGAACAAGATTTGTACTATTCTGGGAAATAGTACAATATACAGAGGATGTTTGCACGCATATGGAAAGAAGACAAATTAGCCTTGACAAGCGCAGAAATACAAAGGCGTTCGAGAGGGCGATTTTGGAAATCCAGAGAAGGGGCGGTGGGCAGCTTAATGTGGAGGCTGGGAGGTGGCTCACGGCTCCGTTCAATCTCACTAGTCACATGACTTTGTTTCTCGCGCAAAATGCTGTTATTCTTGGAATCGACGTGAGATGCCTTGTTCCTTTTCGTTTTGATATTCTGCTGTTGATTAAGTTAGATTGCATTTTAACATTTTTGCTTCTGATAAAGCAATAATAGACATCTTTAGCTAGTTGTCTTTTGGTTTTTTTTTTTTTCAAATTTTTAATGTCTAGTTTAATCAGAGAAATTTTGCACGTGATTAAGAAAGTTAAGCACTTGGAGCTTTCTAGTTTAAATCTGCGCCGCAATACTTTTTTCAGCCACTGAATTGAATTGCTGTGTTAACAACAGTTTATCTGGATATTTCTTCAGTAGTTTTCCGTTGTATTAGTTGGTTAAAGGTAGTTGCATTAGTTAGTCCAGTTACACAGTTTTGGAGTCACTGTAATATATATAAGCAGTCTACTATTCATGTAAACAAATTGACTTCAATATATGAAATAAAATTACTGTTCCCCCTTCTTCCTCCCTCGGTGGTTATCGCCTCTCTGTTTTCAAGGGCAACTATGGTCATGCATGCAATCTCGTTTGCCTGAATTTAACATGGTATCAGAGCTTCACTTCCGCAATTGACGGCATACGATAGCTGCAATCGCCACCGCTCAACCATGGCTACCACCAGCATTACATATGGATTTAATGATCCACTGTATCTTCATCCTTCCGATTCACCGGGAGCTCCTATTGTGTGTGATCCCCTCACTGGTGCAGAAAACTATGGAGTGTGGAGCAGAGCAATGCTTCTCGCACTCACAGCAAAAAATAAGGTTGGTTTTATAGATGGATCGTGTGTTAGGCCATCTGATCGATCACCCAGCTTACACCAGTGGGAACGTTGCAACGCCATTGTGTTATCATGGATAATGAGTTCTGTTTCAAAAGAAATTTTTGCTGGAATAGTTTACTGCACTGACGCCTCCAAGGTGTGGGCAGATCTGAAGGAGAGATTCAATAAGGTGAGTGAATCTCGAATTTACTCCATTCAACGGGAAATTGTTTGCCTGAAACAAGGATCATCTCCGATCTCCATATATTTCTCAAAGCTCAAACAGCTATGGGATGAATACGCTTCATTAGTTACGCTCCCATCATGTGCCTGTGCTACAACTAGAGCATATGTTGAACATGAGCAAACGCAGTGTCTCATCCAGTTTCTCATGAGTCTCAATGACAGCTATAGCAGTATCAGAAGCCAAATCCTCATGATGAGTCAGCTACCTTCTGTGAGCCAAGCGTTTGCTATTGTAAGCCAGGAAGAAGCGCATCGCACAACTCTAACTAACCAATCCATGATGGAGGTGCCAACTGCTATGTTCTATTCTTCATCTGACAAGAAATCAGATCTTCCTAGATGTGAAAACTGCAACATCGTGGGACATACAAAAGAAGTTTGCTACAAGCTAGTGGGTTATCCATCGGGACACAAACTTCACAGGAAGTTCCCTCAAGAAAAATTCTCTAAGAATCACATGAAGAATCATCAGCAGCTATCTACTCATAATACAAGCCAGGAACACACACAGGCACCTGCTAGCGTTCCGAGCTTCACACCCACACAATATGAGCAGATCATCAAGCTATTGGAACTCGCTCCTAGCCCTGCTGAGCCAGCAGCAAATTTTGCAGGAGCTGCCTAGAGTAATGTGTCCACATTGGAGCATTCGAATCCATGGATCTTGGACAGTGGTGCTAACGCTCATATCACAGGTACATATAAGAACTTACAAAATATTCAGCCATGTGACTCTGCTAATGGATCTGTTCGCTTGTCTAATGCTAGTCTTACCAACATCCTATCCACCGGATCACTAACAATTCCTTCACTTTGTACACTGCACAATGTTCTGCATGTCCCAGATTTCAAATTCAACCTTTTATCCATTTCCAAGTTTACCAAGGACCATCACTGCTCAGTTGTGTTTTATCCAAACTTTTGTTTCTTCCAGGACCTTTCGACTGGGAAGATCATGGGGATTGGTAAACTGTACAATTGAATATACTACCTTGCAGAAACTCCTCCAAAAATTAGAACAGATGGGATTCTTTCTTCACCTCAATTGACATGTACTAGTTTTGCTTGTAAAGACATTGATAACAATATATGGCATCAGCGTTTTGGTCATGTGTCTGTATCGTGTTTGCAATATTTTCCATTTATCACACAGAATACACTCAACTCACCATGTCACATTTGCCCTCTGTCAAAACAAACACGCAGTGCATTTCCTGCGAGAAATTATTCCCCTGCCCCACGTCTTCTTTCATTGCTCCACATGGACATTTGGGGACCTTACAGAACACCCACACACACTGGAGCTAGGTACTTCTTAACCGTAGTTGATGATTTTTCACGATGCACATGGGTTTTCCTCATGCAACTCAAATCGGATGTCCTCGCTGTTATGAAAAATTTCTTGACGTTTGTAACAACACAGTTTAACACCAAAGTCCAAACCATCCGCACAGATAATACCTCAGATTTCTTTAACAATGAGTGAAATACTCTCTTCAATTCCCTAGCATTGTTCACCAAAGTTCTTGTCCATACACTCCACAATAAAATGGCTTACTTGAACGAAAACATCGCCATATTATCAATGTTGCCCGAGCAGTCAAGTTTCAAGCATCCATCCCTGACATCTACTGGGGTGAATGTGTCCTACACATGTCTATATCATCAATAGAACTCCAACCCTACTGCTTTCACACAAAACACCATATGAAGCACTGTTTTCCAAGTCTCCTTCCTATCAGCACATGCGTGTATTTGGTTGCCTATGCTTTGCCTCTAAATTAAACCATCCCACAAGTTTGATATTTGTGCCCGGGCCTGTGTATTCCTTGGTTATCCACCTAATCAAAAGGGATACAAGCTACTGGACACAAACACCAACGAAATCTTCATATCAAGAGATGTTGTTTTCCACGAAACTACATTTCCCTTCTCCAATCAGCCTTCATCATGTACTACTTTCAGTCAATTCTTACCAAATCCAGCATATATTCCTGAACATGAGCCAGTAGAATCTTCATATCCTAACCAGCTAATAGCTACTGTCCCTGAACATGTTACACGGACTGATAGTGGCTCTCCAAGCACTAGGCATTCCTCTCGGTCCCGTAATCCTCCATACTGGACCAATGATCATGTCTGCTCTCTCAACACCACTTCCTATGACATTGCCAATTACCTTAACTATAAAAATCTTTCCCCTACCTATTATTCCTTCTTAACAAATATCTCTCAACCACTGAACCGAGATCCTACCAAGAGGCAACTACTGATCCACGTTGGCAAGATGCCATGGCTGCAGAGATCACCGCTCTAGAAGGTAATCACACTTGGAAAATTGTACCATTACCTCACGACAAGAAAGCTATTGGATGCCGCTGGGTTTACAAAATCAATACAAATCCGATGGAAGCATCGATCGGTTTAAGGCCTGCCTTGTTGCCAAAGGGTACACACAAACATATGGCGTTGACTATCAAGATACATTTTCACCTGTAGCCAAGATAGTTACAGTTCGATGCCTATTAACTCTTGCAGCAGCTAAAAACTGGTCCCTTCATCAAATGGAACAACATCTCCGATTGACGACGGCTGTTTTTGACACCCTTACAAAGTCCACACCTGACTCATCTGATTCTGACTCACTGCTTCCATACCCAACAAGTTATCAACGATTGATTGGTCGACTTATATACCTCACCTCACTCGCCCAGATATCAGCTATAAAATTCAACACTTTAGCCAATTCCTGCATTCTCCAAAACATTCCCATATGACAGTAGCTATGCATGTGCTTGCTTATTTTATAAAATCCCAGGATTATGTGTGTTTCTGCCCGCTGTCAACAATCTCCAGCTACAAGCTTACTGTGATTCAGACTGGGCATCATGTCCAATGTCGCGGAAATCTGTCACTGGTTACTTAATCACACTTGGGTCTGCACCTATCTCTTGGAGGACAAAAACGGCAAAACACTGTATCTCGATCTTCAGCTGAAGCTGAATACCGTGCAATGGCATCTACCTCTTGCGAGATCATTTGGTTACGGGGACTATTAATGGATATGGGCTTAACCATTAACACGCCAACTCATCTTTACCGTGATAATCAGGCAGCTCTTCATATCGCATCCAACCCCATGTTTCATGAAAGAACGAAACATATTGAGCTTGACTGTCATTTCATCCGCGAAAAGGTTCAACAAAAGATCATCACCCCTCTCCATATTTCTACAAATCACCAACCGGCAGATATATTCACCATGGCACTCGGTTCAGACAAGCAAGCATACCTTTTATCTAAGATTGACCTTCTTAACATCATGCAAGCTTGAGGGGGGATGTTAACATCAGTCTATATGAATATTTCTTAAGTTGTTTTCAGTTGTATTAGTTGGTTAAAGGTAGTTACATTCGTTAGTTCAGTTAGACAGTTTTGGAGCTACTGAAATGTATATAAGCAGCCTACCATTCATTGTATACCAATTGACTTCAATATATGAAATAAAGTTAATGTTCTCTCTTCTTCTTCTCTTGGTGGTTATCGCCTTCTCTGTTTTCCAGAGCAACCATGGTCATGCATGCAATCTCGTATGCCTAATTTAACAACTACTCCAGAAGACAAGTAGTCGTGGATTTATCTAAATACCAGGTTGTGACAAGTTTTATCGCACGGGTAGGCGCAGTCGATGGCCTTGACATTAGCTCGATCGAAATACCAGTCGATGGCCTTGATTTATATTAGTCCAAAGTGGACCCGTTGGCTACCTTTTTTCCGTAGGTATTGGGCTCTCTTGCTCGTAACAGGTATATAATTAATCAATATAATTAAATACGATTTTCATAATTAAGTGTTATATAATCATATATAATTAAATAGTTTTTTGAAAAAAACATACTGAAAATTAAGAGTGGAGATTTATTTTTTTAAAAAAGATGGTGATCGGACCGGATTTAATTTCTAGAGTATGAAGAAAACCCTCGTCATGAAACTGACCATATCATACCAGCACAGAATTATTTATCTTCCTTATTAATTGTATTCCTTTTCCTTTGCAACAGATTATCCCATCCAAACAGTTGCTAATTTCAAGTTCCAGGCATTTCTTTTTTAAAAATGTTGGTTCAGACATATCTTTATATGTCAAAATATTACACAAAAGAAATCAAATCGGCATCACTTTCTTTTTCTCTCAATGGGTTTTACATATTCCAATCTCATTTCCTATCAACACACACAAATATAGTCCCACATTTTATTGATTAATTTATATGCGCTCAGTTTTCTATGCTCTTTCTTGGGGTTCCGAGTTGGAAAATATTCGTGGGTATCAGATTTGATTAAATAAAAATATAATAATTTAATTGATGTGAGATAAATGATATTCCAGTTGAACGAGATATGATAACATTAATTAAAGTGATCCTAATTTCCTCTGATTGGTATAGTTTTTCTTTAGATTTTAATTATAAAACATGAATATTAATTTCCTTGTATGTAACAATTATTTAACAGTAGCTACCTGTCTCGTGTCCGCGTAAAGTTTGACTTCAATTTATTTAAAGTATGTAAACCAAACACCAATGACCTTGATATATTTAATTCCGTTGAGTGAGGAGAAAAACACAGAAGTTGAGGCTATATATTGATATATACATTATTTTATTTCTCTATGAGAACCATACAAAACTATATTATTTCGTTTTATCAGCCCTTCGTTTTCTCTGAAAAATTGGGAAAATATTTTCTTTAATCCAAGCTACTTTCTCAGAAAGTGGCAGCATCAATATTGCATTTCATACAACCAATAGCTAGGCGGACGTTTCCATCTAATAATCTCAATCATCTTTAGGCAACTTGAGAGTGTTTGGTAAGGATGATAATTTTCTGTGCGGATTTGGGGTCGTGGGGAAACCCGAAACGAAACGGGTATGAGGATTTTTTGAAATCCTCGAATTAAATGGGGATGGAGATCGTAATAGTACCCCGTCCCGAACTCCCGAAATTAACTTGTCATTTCGATATTTCGTAGGATCATAAACATGATACAAATTTCATGAGATTGAGAATGTTTCAAGTCAGTAGAAGTAATTATAATATCACAATAAAAATGTAATATCATAGTAATTATAAATTAGAATTAATGTTATTATTTACCATTATTAAGTAAATATCATTCAAACCTCCACCTTAAAGATCCCTTTTTCTGGTATTGGGACTTGCTGTGGCGCATTTTGTGGACTGGGTTGGGACTTGCTGTGGCGCAGGTCGGATTGTTCTTTCGTCTAACATTCTGGGAATTTTCTTGGGAGCGGAGAAAGGGATCTTTCGTACATATCAGGTTCATCACAAGAACATATGTATAGTCATAATGAAATGACCCAATAATTCTAGATTATCTGTAAAATACTGCAAGGGAGACAAAAATTTGTAAGAACATATACTTAAACAAAAAAAATTAGAAATTCATTCGAACCTCCACCTTCAACCAAAGAAAATTCTTGAAATTTATATTAACATTTGTATATCAATGAATTTGATGAAGTTCTTAAAAGTCCATTGAAATTTTGAATACATGTACACTTTTTGAGAGTTAAATGTTGAATACTACGAGACGCTTGTGAAGTTTATAAAATTCATTTTTGAATACCACAAAACTTTTATAGGGTTTACAAATGTTATTATAGAATAACTATTGATTTCTAAGATCCATCAAAATCTTTTAAAAATCATTATTTTTCAACTATTGAATGCATCCTCATAAAAGTAAGATATGGGGATCGTATAATTGATATCAGTGCATGAAGCATGTGCAATACAAGTGCATAAATTTAAACATATTTATAATTAAAATATATCTTTGTAAATTCAAATTCAATTATAAATAATTTATTTTATAAAAGTTTGAATCTTCCAATAATTTTTTGCCTTATATTAAAAAAAATATAGTGGGTAGGATAATGGAGTAGTGTGGAGTAGATATATGAAGTTTAGAGTGATTATCTTTTATTTTTGTACCTTAATTGCTAAATATCTTCAAAAGTGTTAAAGGTAAATTTAAACTTTCATTAGTTATTAAAATAACTAGATTAATTTTTTACAAGTTTATTATGCATATATACAAATTTGATATGGTGGGCACCCAACATGGGCACCATGTGGGCACCAGGCTGACGTAACAGCACCTGAAAGTGTCACGTCAGCCTGGTGCCCATGTTGGGTGCCCACCATATCATTTCCTTGCATATATATACTAAAGTTAGTGTAAATAAATGAAAACTTTCACAAGTTATACAGATGAAAGAGGAATAGGATGGAGCCTAGCCACAGGAAAACAAACCAAAGGATTAGCCCTTGGCAGTGTTATTCCAATCCCTTCCTCCATATCCACACTCCCATTTCCTCCCTCAACCCTCCACTCGAAACACTGGATCATGGAAGCTAAGGTTGTCTGAACAACCTGCAACGCCAATGAAGTTCCGGGGCATCCCCTTCTCCCGCTCCCGAATGGCAGAAGATGGTAGTTTTGTCCCCTCACATCCAGCTCCCCTTTCACACTGCCATCATCATCCAAAAATCGCTCCGGCCTGAATTCGAGTGCGTTTTCCCAGTGACTAGCATCCCTTCCAATAGCCCAAACATTGACAAAGAGTCTAGTTTTAGATGGGATGTCATAGTTTCCAATGGTGCAGTCTTTGCTAGACGCTCTTATGATTAATGGGCCTGCGGGGTGGAGCCTTAGTGTTTCTTTAACGATGGCTTGGATGTACGGAAGGTTCGGGATATCGGATTCTTCAACGAGCTTCTTGTTTCCTAAAATGGTGTCGATTTCTTGAACTGCCTTTTGCATGATGTTTGGATGGTTGATTAGCTCTGACAATGCCCACTCCACTGTGACTGCTGATGTATCCGTCCCGGCAGCGAATATGTCCTGCAGATAAACGCATGCACAAAAAAGCATGGTTTTGTTAAATATTACTTGAGTTTCTGTCAGGAATTAAAACTTATGATGATAAAAAGATGATGAAAAACCATTACGAAGATAAAAGCCTTTATATTTTCCCTTGTTAGCTTGAATTCTGAGCTTTTATCTTCTGATATATCAAGTAAAATGTGAAGTAAATCCTTCACATTCCCCACTTCTTCCCCTTTTTGCTTCACTGCTCTTCTTGCATTTTGATGTTCGTCTATTATCTTCTCCATCAACTCATCAAACTTGTCGCGAACGTTTTTCAAACGCTTACCAAATCCCTGTAAGTCCAAGTTGTTGCAGAACCAAATAGAATCGGATATATTAAACTTTCCTACAAGTTCAGCCGTTTCTTGAATCAGTTTCCTGACTTCTCCTGCTCCACTTTCGTCCCCAGAACACCGTTGACTCATCATCATTCTAGATATCACATTATTTGTCGTTCTGATAAGCTCCTTCCCAACATCAACACAAGTGCCAGACTCGGCCCGCTCCAGAAAACGTTCAAGAAGATACCTCGTTTCACTACGCCTGATGGGCATCATCAAGTCTAATGTCTGTCCCCCAAGAAGTTCAGACATGCACAGTTTCTTGATGAACTTCCAATACGGGCCATATGGAGCAAATGAGAAATCTTGTTTACCATAACTCAAGTAATCCGTGGCAGCCGTTTGGGGTCGATCCGAGAAGGAGCCTTCATGTGTTTTGAGAACTTCTCTCGCCATTTCTGGTGTTGAAGCAACTAAACAAGGAACTGAGCCTAGGTATATGTGAATCAAGGGTCCATATCGAGCCGCGAGTTTGGCTAGAGCTTGATGAGGTATTGGAGCTAAGAGATGGAGGTGTCCGATGATCGGTAAGGCTAGAGGGCTCGGTGGAAGGCATTTGGAAGACTGTTTCTTCAGCATTGCTCGAACAAGTATCGTCGAAATGAAGCAAAGGAGGAAAAGACCGATGTATTCCCGGATTTCGGCCATGGATTTTACAGTGAGTTTGTGAAGTTATTTAGCAGACTCAAGATGTTTATATATATGTTGTTTTCATTCAACTTCATTGATGCTGGAGCCTGCAATGTGACGTTTAACTTGTAGTTTCCTTTCTTTGTAATGACAGTTGAGTCTAGTATATATAATTCAGCATTCTTTAAGCCATTATTTGCTTGCAGGCATAGTTTACTCAGCTTTTTAACCACTTGCTTATTTATTCTATGCAGTTTGAATATTTTTTAGACATTGTCTCTTCTGTTTGTGTTTTATTAGGGTAGTTGGGCAAAATATGCTTGTTTGACTTTGAATGTTTCAAACATATAGCTCGTAGAAAAGTGAATTTTATGTATAATACTCGGAACACTTCGAAAATGTTATCCTATTGGAATTAAAAGATTCAATTAATGTCCGAAGCCCAATTATATATTTTCATAATTAAAAACTTGCTTTTGGAATAACAATGTACCCGGTAGTAAATTTGCCCATAAAGTGGTAAAAAACGAAAAGAAGAAAAGAAATTGCCCATGAATATACTCACACACACACATGATAACATAACTGGGGACAAATTGCTGAGATTACCACTCAAGAAAAGTAGTCGCGGCTTCATCTAAATACCAGGTTGTGACAAGTTTTATCGCACGGGTAGGCGCAGTCGATGGCCTTGACATTACCTCGATCGAAGTACCAGTCTCCGACAGCAATCGCAATTGCCTGCATATTGCATCAAGAAGTTAAAATAGAGGGTACCGACGTTTCAACATGAGAATTTGTGTCTCACGACATCGGAAGCATTATTTGCATGATCAACATAAGTAGACAAATAAAACAAGCTACGGGATTTTTAGACCGTCGAACCATCGCAACTCGATATACTAAAATCATTTGAATTAGTACATCGAATGAATTTAAAAATAACGGTGTTTACTGCTTACCTTGTTGCCAATTAGGGGAGAATTATGTGCAAACCAAGTATCTTGCCTCTCGGACTGACAGTGAGCAAAACAAGAATTTATGAACAAACCATTTCGTCTATATGTTGAAAAGCCTTTTAATGCATTCAGCATATGATACCTAAAACCTGCTCCACCAACAGAATTCTGAGAAAACATGGAAAGAAAATGCTTAAACATATTCAAGTAGATCTTATCCACCTTGCAGAAATTGGATTTGGGGTTTCGAACATAGTTCATTGTTCATTTTGCAGCCATGCCAATAGCCATGCGGATCAGCGGGTGGAGGAGCCAGGCTTTGTTGGAGCTAAATAAAAGACAAAAACATAAATATTGATGCATTATGCATTGTTTTCAAGAAGGCGAACAATTGAAAGAACAGTTCATTCATGCACTAAAGAGAACGAATATATAGAAACTGTATCCTACCTGCCATGAATCATAGGCAGTATTAAGAATAAATAGAGGGGTTCTAATGTTGGCGATTAGATTCTGCGGGAAGAAGCACTGCAAGGGACAGCATACGTATAAAGAGGGTATCACAGGTTGCAAAACGAAATAACGTAATGTCATATAGAAGCATGAGGCTCACAGAAGTGGGATCATGGTGGTTGGTACAACTGCTTGGCAGGTGTCTGCGAAAGCCCTGTTAAAAGGGGCAACAAGTTATATCAAAGGAATAGAACTCAAATAAGGCCAGCTCGTTTACCATTAAAAACCATATAAATTCTTGCGATCCAAAACCAATACAAACCCATTTTTCGTTTTTGTCGTTGAGATAATCAAGATTACATCATCTTTGATTGTTTTTGGATGCTACGTTGTTAAATAATTTTGTTAAGTCCTGCATCAAAGTTGCTATACGAAAGTGGAGAAGTAGGCATGCAAATTGCATTCTATCTGTCTAACCCTTCCCTGTACATTACCCAGATGATGATTCTTAATTAGCTCTAGTCGCACAACAATCGACATCAGTTATAAAATGAATATCTATGAAGATCAGTAAAATTTGCATGTAAAAATCTCAGCACCATGCCAGTTTAAGATTCTGTTTGATCCCAACAGGAACAAAAACCTCATTTTCCTTGCCTTCTGTGCAATGCCATAACTTCATGGCACTCTTTCATCACTCAAATTCCTCATTAGTCACAGATATGTGACTCAAACAGAGTAACGACCCATCAAATGTTCAGAAAAACCATCAAACTTGATTCCTTTCTCTAATCATATATATAAGTAAACTAGAAGTCACCAAAATATTGCTATGGAATATAACAGATGGGTTGCAACATAAATAGTACATGTAGATAGAAATGCTGAAAATCAAATTAATAAAAGAATTGAGGAAATTATTTCAATTGAATAAATACCTGTAATCTAACCACACCAGCAAATAAATTTCTGATTGCACGCCCACCAGATACGTCAACACTGTACAGAAAATGAAAACATAATGCCATAAAAAATTGGGAAAAGAAAGCCCTTGGGCATAATAGTATAGTTGGATAAAAGAAATACGACTAAGTTACGGAATTTACACATCCATAAATAGTCCACCATCGCTCAAACACTTCACTTTAGAATTTTTCGAAAATAAATTTCGAAACTCATCACAGTGCAGTATGGAAGCTAAACCACCTGCTGAACAACCCGAAAGAAGTGCCTGAAATGCTTTATATAAATAAAAAGGGAAGATCAAACCAAAAAGGCATCAAACAGATGAAACAATGTATATTACTTGGTGAGCATTGTGCATTCCTTTGGCCATAAGGTCTTCTATTACTGCAAGCCAAATCCGATGACCTCTGAATTGCAACCCTGCAGCCTACAGAAACATGTTTTACACTATCTGAGAAAATACATATTGAAATCTTGATGCAGGACCGACCGCATGGCTGTAAATTTCAAGTTGTTAGTAAAGATGCAACACTTTTTAACTGTACATCAGCTCAATTCTTACGTTCAATAGTTGAACCACATGGGCATAGCCACACAGAACAGCATGGGCAGCTGATTCCCCTTACACTTGAATACAAACACTGAATGAGTGGAACATGAGTAACCACTATAGAAAAACTCTCCTATTTCTTTTGCACAAAAGGAAATTGAATAAAATGGTAGATATATAGACATTATTAGTTGCATATGGAATGTGGATCTCTCCTTCGTCCCATAAGAAAAGTTTATCTCACATATCACAATTTTGGAACTAGTAAAAACTTGTCAATGTACACTGCACTTCTTTAATTCTCTAAGCCATCATAAACAACCAGTGTACATCTACTTTGGAATGATATAGGTATCTTTCTAAAAATGCTTTACGCAGATAGCTAAACCAAAACTTGAGAGGCAAAAGCATGTTCAGATTTGCCTGATGCAACTGTTGCAAAATGACACCAAGTATAGATGAATAAGTGATATGGAAGACAATGCTACGCAACCTTAATTTCAGAATCTCCAGCAAAGGATCCCCCATCACAATACCGTATCTTTACTCTATTCCAGTTAAAAAACTCTGCATGTGAAAGAATAAGATGACACAAGTGATGAAAAAGCTGGTACTTAGAACTTTTTTCGTAGCTTTATTGAGTAAGAAGTTATGAACCAGGATTTTCTTCAGCCCTGTTGCTAAGTATCCCTGTAAAAGGAAGTTGTCTTTCAAAATAGGTTGAAGACCCTCTATGCGTCTTTTTGCGATAAACACACGATCTAATGCTGTTGCACCATCCTCCACCCTGACACATGACTCAGCTGATAAGTTCATGTGTGTACGTAAAAAGTGTACATATAGATTTAGGTATGGTTTAATGTTGACTGAAAAAGGAACCTGAAGTACCGATATCACAAATTTAAAGCATCGTTGGAATTTTGCTCTATATAAGGATCATTGACTAGCTGCTTCAAAAAATAATTAAATTTGGAAGGTTTCTGAGAAGTTTGTAAAATGAGACCTAGACAGGGAAGAGAAGCAACCTTGTATAGTTCGATATTTTTATGTCTGATATAACGACTTTTGCTTAAATGAGTGACACAGCCATTTCGTTCGTAAATTTCATGGTTACATTAACATGAGCTTCATAGACATTTTCAGAGCTACAAGAATATAAGAAATTAAAGGGTGCGAACATGATGCTAATTATGGACACTGAGAATCCAAATGAACAAGGCTATTGGTTCGAGTGTGTGTTTAACCAAACATTTGACATGAAATTTTTTATTAACAAAATATTTATGATTAATAACCGAGTAAAAATAGAATTATTCAAACAAATTTAAATGTCATTATTGACAAAGTAGTGATTGTGAATAAACCTCCAACTGGATGAGCCAACTGTTTACTCCTGTCCCAAACCCATGGTGCAAGTGGTAGCCAGGTAATGTTCCATCCATACATACTGAAAAATTTAAGCACCAAGAATGAGGTCAGCCATACTACTAACTCACTTTTAATTTTTTTTTTGCTTTTAATATAATAAAGTAGTGGACCATCATAGATTAATACAACTTCTTTTTCAAAGTTATATGATTCCCAAACGTACTTAAAGACTAACCAAAAAGATTTCATATCTAGTCTCCAACACCAAAGAAATTCAGCTACCTATTGCAGTAATCTTGTTGAATCCTCAATCTAACATTAGGCTAATATATGAATATTTTATGTTGTGGATTGTCACTTTACGGTCAAACCCATTTAAAAGTGACCTTATGATGTCCAGCTTATTTGATCTTTCATGTGTTGGACTTCACATAACAATACCAACTCAATCATAACAAATTTAAGAACATAACAAAACCAACTCAATCATGTCACTCCACAAATCACGCATTGGAAAAGAGAGATGACGAACACTAAAGTCACTCACTCTACTTATTACTATCCAAAAAAGCAACACTACAAGAAATCTACCTAAACAAAACAGAAGAAGAAGAAACATACATTGAGATCCAATGCATCTACAACACAAATGGAAAACATTGACTGTACTAGTAAAACCCGATTTAAAGCCAACCGACAGATAGAGTGAACAAGCAAACAAAAACAATGTGAACTACAATTTCATAAAGCAAATGAACCCAAAAAACGAAGGAACTATTAACAAACAAAAGAAACCAAAATCCAACAGAATTCACAGACTCACAGAGACATGTGTAGAGAAAATTATACCAGCGCCTTTAGCAGCAGCTCCATGAACAAGAGTAAGGCCCACCATTAAAGCATTTGAAGGGAGAGCTGCAGCCGACATTCCATACACACTCTCCAGAACCGACACAGACTCCAAGAACGAGACATCCGTTCCATTCTTGCCAAAGAACTCATCAAATTCAAAACTTTTAACGACCCATTTTCTCAAAATCAACACAGAAAATGACACAACCCAAAATTCCAACACCCTTCCCATAACCTCCACTTTCGCCTACAATTTGCAGTGAGGCAATAAAACACCAAAATTCTATCACAGCGAGAATCTTTTCATTAATGCACTTACGTTAACGAATCACGGGAAGTATATCAAGTGTCCTGGAGCTAAAATGAGGGACACCATTGAACAGCCCTACGACACGAAATAGATTATGACAGCACAGGCTTTGTGAATCTGGTAATGTAAAGACAGACTAAATAGAATTATTTCTTGCTGGCAAAATTTGGTGAATTATTTTTCTTTTCTTGGAGATCTGAATTGAAAATGTCGTTGTTTTCTGGAAGCAGCAGATGGTATGTGCCGGGAATTTTAAACATCTTTATGATTGCTTCGTAATCTAGAGTGCTAATTGTTTGTCTTTAGCCGTGACGTGGGCCTAATATTTAATACAGTGTCTTTTTCTTTCTTTTATTTATAAATTATACTCATTACAACATGAAAACAATAATCCAATTAAATGTGTCACATGGTCTGTTTTTATCTTTTTCGAAGAATAACACAGTTATTTACACTTAGTGCCCCTAAATTTATGCATTCTTTTTTATCAAAGTATAAAATTTTTCACATGTCATATAAGAATTATAGCATGTCAAACAAATTGCCCAAAGAAAAAGATAAAGCTTAAAAGAGTGGAAGCAGCTGTATAAAAAAATCGAAGGCAGCAAAATAAGAAAATAGTTAAATAACATTCTTCCAAATCTTTGTTACGCATCCCAAAAAATAAAAAAATCAACAAAAGGGCTTTAATTCTTGTAGTCTAGTTTCTATCTTCTTTCTTTGAGTTCCAATATGTGATTAAAATGATGCGCTTTAATTTGTCGGTGCAACATTTTGTGTTTATTTGCTGTGGTACTCTTTAAATATATGCACTTCCGATGTTAGATGATTCGAATTTTCATGGTTTGAATCTTCGTTCTTCGAAAGTTCTTTACATTTAGCCTCAAAATGTCTTATTGTAATAAATGTTCTTTTACTTTCTTCTTATGACAAGTCAAAGAGGCAGGCTAGATCTCTTGAAATTTGTGCATCATCAGCTGAGTGAACTTGTTTATCCGGAAGAACTCTTTGAGTACTAGAAGTCTTTTTCCGTGTCAGATCTTTGAGCGGTGAATCCTCTTCTTATACACTGAAAGTCTTCTTTTATCCAACTGGAATCTTCTAAGTAGAGAAAGTTTTCTTTTATTTAGCTAATATCCTTGAGCGCAATGAGCATCTTTTTTCCAATGTCATCTAATTCTCATGCCGAGTGAAATAAATTTCAAAGCAGCAAATAATATCTACCAATAGTAATGCTCGATCAGGGGAATTCTAATTTTCCGTGGCACCCCTAGTCAATATTCATGTCAAGTTTGGAACACCAAATTTTATTGAAAGTATACCTTTGAAGAAGAGAGGGAAGAAGAAAAGCATGCCAAATGTTCCCATCTTTGAAATCACGATGCTATTCTGTACAAAGATGATTCAGTATCATGAAAAGATAATATAAACTTATAATCGAAATATTTTTAATTTGTTTGTTCAAAAATTTACATACATATATATGCACACACACAACGCAGAGTGCACAAATTCACATAATATGTGCACTCTGTGTTGCCACATTATAAGGAAATAAAGTTATATCTTAGATAACAGCTATAATTTTTGGCATGATGATAAGCGCTTGATGCTAACATGTTATAGAATTATTTTCAAAAAAATTATATCTAGATTTTCATCTGGTTATTTCACGGTAGCACACTAGCACTCAAAAAAATGACAAAAATAGCAAAAAAAAATTGGAAGACATAGGAATAAGATCGTAATTTGATAACATAAATGCTTGCAAACAAACAAATCTGAAGAAGGAAAATACAATTTTCCATATGTGTGTGTCAGTGTGCTAAATTAAAAGAACGATCATAAATTGTGCCGGATAAGAAATGCCATTAAAATAATAAAATGTGAAAATGATAAAGGTAGTTTTGGGAGTCAACTAAGAAACTAGGAAGCTATTGGACATGGCGAAACAAAAGAAGTTCAAAAATTGTCTACCAATTAATTTCACATCATTTCATGTCACGAAAAATTGCCTTCAGGTCGTGTTATTTAATCAAAATTTGTAGATTATATGCAAATTGAACCGATCGAATAACACATTGACTGATACAAAATCAACAGAAATATCATCCAAAAATATCAATTATAGTATTTATTGATTTAATATGAAATTCAGAATTTAATCCCAAAATCATGTTATTCATAGTGACTTTATTTGAATAAATACTTATACAATATTTTTATAGAAGACATTAAATTTTTTAAATCCGTTTTAAAAATAAAATATGTTCAAATTAGGACCCATTTCGCTCTATTTTTTACTAAAATAGTGAAGAATATTCAATTAGTAATGAAAACAAGGGAGTGGAGGGGATCCGTATACGTTGTTAAGGTCGATCGGAAGGATCCAAAAAATTTGTCCAGACATTTATTTTTTTCAATTAAAACAGTAAAAATGTTTTTAAAAACTTTTTCAAACTATTTCTTGGTGATACCTCTAGAAAATCTTCGGAAATGCTGTACATCTTTTTCCCAATAAGAGCTTCTTTTAGGACTCTTCCAACGGATTAATTACAACGCGTCCAATTTATTAACGACTTTTATATATTATTATATTATATATAAAGTAAGAGGATCACTCTTTTATTGCGGACCAAACTTTTTTCGTAAAGTACTCATTTCTCGTTATACTATTTTTTTTGAGTGACATAAAATACAGTCAGTAATTAAAATAAAATAACTTGAATCTCATTATATTTTATAAAAATGTATTTTATAGATACTAACATTTTGTTAAATTTAATTTGTGCACAAATTACATGCAAAAGTTTACTAGTAATAAAAAAAAAATTAAAGGTCAATTGTTCTCTAGAAACACGCTCTACCTTGCATGGTTTCAAAGTCTTCGCCTTGGTTGAATTTATTATGCATATAGAAAACGGGCACATAGGAATATAAAATATCTTATATTTTTTTTTCGTTTTACATTTTTCTGACTCGGTCTAGTGTGAGATTTCAGTTTTTAGTTCCCTATTTTATTTATTTTTGTATTTTAGTTATTTTTCCCACATAATATTTATGTGACAATCAACTTTTACTAATGCCTACAATATCAGCATTAACAACGAAAAACTAATAAATTGTAAAAAAAAAAAATATGAAAAGGGCCTCACTTGGAGTCAATTTAATCAACATGTAAAACCAAAATTGCTTCTCCCCCAAAAAATAAAAAACTAGTGAATGGAATCTTCTAACTGAATAAAATACTATATATAATATATCATATTTTTCTAACAGGTATACGGTGGTCTTTGATTGAACCGGGCCATGTCAATATTTGTCCCAACTCCCAAGTCATTTCGTATGGACGATATAATAATTTATTTATATTCCAATACCTAACTATGAAGAGATCAGTATAAATAATCCACCCCTATTGACTTCTTGTATATATCCATCTGAAAACTCAACCCTCTGTTCATCAAGAAACATTTTCAAGATGTTGGCAATCATATGTTTAATGATGTTAGCACACACAGTTTATGCAGATCCAGACATGCTTCAAGATATTTGTGTTGCTGATCTCGCTTCTGGTTAGTACCTATCGATCTATTCACCATGCATGCACATGTTAATTGAAAATATTAAAAAACCAAACATAAAAGATATAATGTGCCATATTTGTAGCTGGCATCATTCATATCTTCTAGCTTAAAATTCACAATTTCAAAATCTATTTCGGAAGTAGTAACAATTTATCATACGAGAGTAATTGTATTTTTCGTGCATATAACATAAAAATTTTAAACAGTTGTGAAAGTCAACGGGTTCCCATGCAAGTCAAATGCGACGGCGGACGACTTCTTCTCCGCCGCCTTGGCTAGGCCCGGTGTGACCAACTCCTTCGGCTCACTGGTCACCGGTGCCAACGTGCAGAGAATCCCAGGCCTAAACACCCTCGGCGTCTCTCTATCCCGCATCGACTACGCCCCCCGCGGCCTCAACCCTCCGCACACCCACCCACGGGCCACCGAGATAGTCTTCGTTCTCTACGGCGAGCTTGAAGTCGGCTTCATCACCACCGCCAACGTCCTCTACTCCAAGATCATTAAGAATGGCGAGATCTTCGTCTTCCCCAAAGGCCTCGTCCACTTCCAAAGGAACAACGGTATCATCCCGGCGGCTGTAATCGCAGCCTTCAACAGTCAGCTGCCGGGGACTCAGTCCATCGCCACCACTTTGTTTGGGGCTTCGCCGCCTGTACCTGATAATGTTTTGGCCACTGCCTTTCAGATTGGAACAAACGAAGTTCAGACTATAAAGTCCAAATTCGCACCTAAGTAAATACATATATATGGAGAATTGATACTTTGCGTTTTCGTTTAAATAATTTGTTTCCATTCGTATACATTATAATAAAAATTCCATATATTAGATCTGCATCTTGAATAGATTTTTAGATACAGCATGGTCGTATGATCCACAGATTCAACGGCTAAAGTTCCAATGGGTTATCCAAACCGATGGAGCATAGCATGGGCCAATTATTTGGTTGGCCTTGTGATCATATATTCTAGTTATAAGAATGAGAATCCATGTGGGCAGTCGGGTTCCTTGTTTTGACAACATGGTTTACTGAGAATGTCGCAAAATTCACTAATCCAGTTTTATTGAAACTCCACAAAGTTGGAAATAGGACATGTACTATGATGCCTCTGTTCTCTACCCCTCAAAGACACTACCCTATTTAACACAATTTCAACTTGTACATAGCACAAGCACAAGAAGTAGCATGTTACAAAATGACTGGAAAGGACACAAATGAAATCACATCCTCGAACAGAAAATCCAGCTCATACAAGAAACCTGCATATTTACAGCAGCAAAACACGAGCTTCTGCTGGCAAACAAAGGAACAAATAGAAAGCGCTGCATAGCTAGAAAACCAAAGGAAAGTCATGTTTGGTTGTTAGAAATGGCGAGCTCAACGGATAAAATGAAAGTGGATCGTTCCGCTTCTCTTAAATACTGGACCTCACCATTCATAAGCTTCACCAGTTTACGGCTGATGAAAAGGCTGATTCCTTCGTCAGATGGCTCCTGTTCATCACCAAACATTTGGTTCAACAACCCTTGAGGCAGTCCTCCGCCACTTTGTGTTATCCTACATTGAATCATATGATATAAAACGTAAGAAAGTAGGAAAACCCAGAAACTTATGCTCCAATGACCAAAGTTTCGTCAATGTCAAGCAAAAATTAATATATGCCCAAGATTTCACAAATACACACATACAATCTATATATATATATACATATATATATATATATATGAATCTTTGAGGAGGAAAACATGAAAATATCAAATCAGAAGGACCTAGTGTGGAAGGAAAAGGATCTGTTGAAGTTTTGCCAGATTCAATACTTCTGGCGGAGTGAAGACGAAAAGTTAATATCAGTAAGTTCAAATTTCTCTGAAAATTACTTGTAAAAAGTTTTAAGCCCAGAGCTAAAAAGATTCAAGTGTAACTCGATATATCACAAAAAGATACAAAGAATAATTTTTTTTCAAATATATCATAGCTTTCTTCTAAGATGTTCACCGACGATTTCCTTCTTTATTTATTATCTTTTTCAAGAAAACAAAGTAAAACATTTACTCATTCGAGGGAAAAACTAAACCGGGAATTCATCATGGCATCGACCTTTTGGAGAAAAGGAAGATCCATAAAAACTGAAAACAAAAGGGCATTAGCATATAATGCAGTTAAGCAAGCAAAAAGTTCACAAATGCAAAATTTACTAGCTTCTATAAGAAAACTCAAGTTTAGAGAAGACTACTTCAATCAGAAATTGAAATTAGCTCACCACTGGTCCTTAATTATAAATGATTATAGCGGGCCAGTAAAAGAATGCATCACAAATAATACCGCCATAAAAAACTGGAAATACTTGAGACCGCACCTGAATTCTACGTGGCCAAGCTGCACGGATTCCCCAATAGAATCCTTTTTCAAAGAAGCTGCAACACCAAGCTGGCCTCCACTCGGAATGAAAGTAACTGATACGAGCAAGAAAGCAGCTAGGACTTGCTGAAGCCTCACTCTATCTCCATATAGGGTTTCATTTGAGAGATCTGGAGCTAAATTATCAACTATTTTCACACCCTTTCCGTTGCTCTTCATCATGACTTGACTGATGGAAGCTATCAACACCTCATGCAACTTAAACTCTACCATCTCCAGATCCATGTACCTGGTAGGACAGTGAAGAATTTCAGCGAGAAAACCTCATATTATCAGTGCTCTGTATTCAAGATTGATAAAAAAGGAGGAAATCCCAAAACAATAGTTTCACTATACCCTTCAATTATATGATCAAGATCTGTGTCATCGAGAATTTTATTTAGCTGTTTTTGGCAATGAACACTAGTGCGAAGAAGGCTTTTCTGCTCATCATCCAAGACGGTTCCTTCCATCATCTTTCGTGAAAATATGATTCCAGATAAAGGATTCTTAATCTCCCTTCTAATATATGCTAAGAGCCTCAATCTCTTCATTGACGTTTGTTCTGTTAAGCGTTGAATATGAAGTGCTTGTTGAAGTTCTGGACTTGCCAGCTGCAGGAAGCAGAAGACGCCAGTTACTTCGCCTTCTTTATCCAACTTTTTGATCGCACAAAGGAGGCATTCCACGTACTTCCCACTCCTTGAGAAAAAACCAAATGGTACCTTTTCAGATTCTTGACCAACTGCAGCATTGTTGAGTACAATACCAAGGTTCACAAATGCCTCTTGACTCTTGAATCGACAACAAGCTATCTGGGTTCCAAATACCTCACCAAGAAGCATTTTGTTGATCACGGCGTCTCTAGGCCATCCAGTTAATTTAGTCATAGCCGTATTCCACTCCGAACACCAGCCAAATTCATCAGAGCCAAATATAGGTGGGATAAGTGGATTAGGATTTTGTACTATAGCTCTGTAATCTCCTTCAATTCTTGTGAATTTGTCCATCATACTTTTCTGCGCTGTTACATCCTGAGCAATAAAACATACTCCCACAACATTTTCCCTTACATCTCTGCTTGCACAAGCATTTACAACCAAGGTGATTGGACCAGAGTCTCTCCTTGACCCGTGTGTTTTGATCTCGAACTGAACATTTCGTTCTTCATTCCCTGAGGAGAATAAACATAGGGTTATTATAGATTATCTTACATACAAGAATATATCATATTTCAAATCTAAGAGATGGACATTGTTTTGAGTCGGTACCTTGAAGTGCCAATTCCAACATCTTATTCACTGCATCAGCTGAAGAATCTTCTACCAGAGCAAGTAAATGCCTGCCTATTGCTTCGTCAACAGAAAGACCGGTTATATCAGCAATTTTTGATTCCATCCATTAACCCGCCCATCCACATCAACTGCCAAGATAGGAACAGATGCAGTTTCAATCAGTCGGACCATCTCAGATGTCACTGCTTCAAGCTCCTGCATTCCATCAATTCGCATGTCATTAAGTCTCGTATGAATCGCCGTCGTGTCCAAACCTGTAGCCTCGGTATCCTTGAATGCATTTCGTAGAATGAGCTGCAAAGAGTGGATGGCATCCATCTCATAGTCCTTCCAGGGTAAACTCCGTTCCTTGACAACCTCTAAGAATGCACTAAAAGATGACCTTGGATGCAACTTCCTCCCGTCATCTACTGCATTCGGTTCATTCCTGGCTCCACCCCAACGAATTTCTGCAGCAGTGTGCGACCTGAACCAGAAAAGCCAGTCCTTATCAGTTATCTTGACAGCTGCCATTCCACAAATAGTGTCACCAAGAGCAAGCGCTCCAGGGTAATTGGCATCATATAAGCTATCTGTACTCAAACCTGTGGAATCTCGATGATATTCATCTAGCCAAGAAACTATGTCGCGAATCTGAGAGTTGCTTGGGGTTAATCCCAAGCTATAATTTTGATTCTTGTATAGTAGAGCAGCACCATCACATTTCACAAGATCCATTATGTTTGGGCTTTGCGACACAATGCCTAAAGGGGCATCTCGCAACAGCATATCACACAAGAGGGTCTGAGTTCGCAGAATATTCTTTTCGAGCATCTGATTTTCCAATTCTAACTCTTTGTTGATATGAATGGAAAACACTTGGGCAAGAAATTCACATGCATAACGGAGAGGGAAAGGAATGAATCTTGGGGTAGAGTGATGGCAAACCACCAGTCCCCAAAGCCTTTTTTCCTTTGGTGGCTGTGAGGAATTGGAGCCTTCTTCAACTTCCTCATTAACAACAACTGACATTACTAATGATGCAATTGAATTCATGTTTTCCATGTATTGTGAATGACAACCGTGAGGAGCTCTGAGTGTTGAACCACATAACGTAAGGTCGAAAGAAAGCTTCTCGTCTTGAAGAACCTTAACAGGATTTGCTCTACAGTCGCAGATCATCCTGACCTTGTTCTTCATGAATAAAAATCGGGCAGCTTGTGGAATATCAGTGGCCGGATAATGCAAGCCCAAATAAGCCTCAAGCCCAGGCTTTATGACCTCGGTGAACACCTCCCCATGATCATCATCATGAAACTTATACATCATTACCCGGTCATAACCTGTGAGTTCAAAAACTTCTTGCACCATTGTATCACAGAGCCTTTCCATGTTTCCACTAGGTAGTGACTGCAATCTCGAAATGGCTTTGGCAGCAAGCTTATAAGATTGTAAGGCACCAGCAGCAGTCATGGGTACCTCGTGACTATTCACAGGCTCAAAGTCGATAATAAAACTGCCCGTAACTCTATGGATGATAGCATAAAACGGCTTTCCAGAAGTTTTGCAGTGAACCAAGATGGGGTTTAATAGAGAAACCTCACCAAATCCTAATGCCTTGAGTAAAGCAGTAGCACTAGGAATAGTGAAAATGGTTTTTATATCAGTTCCAATGCCAAGTACCGGGTGCTCTCCAACACATGGAACCGCATGACTCACCATTGTAAGCATTTCAGGAGCATTTTCACTGTAGGCAATCACAAGGAAAGACTTGTCATCAAGCGCCAACAAACACCCAAATGGCTGAATCAATTTTCCTTTCTGTATTTGATGGAGGTAAGCCGTGGTAATTTTGTCAGGCCTAGGCCCTCGATCTACTCGGGCAGCACTTGTTGCACGCGTTGAGCTTGAATAGTCAAACGAACTACCTGATTCCTCAAAGTCTGTGTGGATTTTTGCATCTATTGAGGTCTGAGCAATCATCCTAGTGCTATGTCTCGATCTTGAAGTTGTAGAAGATTGACCAGGTTGTGAAGACGTCATTTCTACCAATAACATAACAAAAAGAAAACGAAACGGTAAAAACAAATGATTATAATCGAAATTATGAAGAACGTACTAACTGCTCCAAGTTACGAACAACAAGCTACATCAGAATAGAATAATCTATCGCATTCCAGCTTTATCATTACATTCTAACAAAGTTTTGAACCTTCCCACAACTTATATTTAAACCTACAGTCTGTAGCATCATCAAACATATTTTGAAAAGCCACATCACATCAACATCCAGATATCACTCAAACATGCTAGCAATAGTCCACCAAATGGGAACTTAGACAATGACCAACATTTAGTTGACAACCAAGTGGGCTTAGACGATGTTCCTTTTGGCCTTTAGAGTAGATCTCAGCTAATCTACACTATCTGGCTTAATTTAATTTCCTGCGAACACATCATTCACAACAAATATTTTTACCCCCAAACTTAAATTTTCAAATATCTCACTCACGTTCTTTAAAGTAAAAAATTCACATCATACATATTCTCAAACAGCTCATGGACGTTCAGAAAGGAAAAATCTCGAATAACAAAGATCACATCCTCTCCAAATAAAATATTACCAAGCCACGATCATTCAAAAACAGCTTTCAAAACTTAACCTCCTTATCCCCACGACTCAGAATCAACTTTCCAATAACTAACATTCAAGATGAATTCCCAAAGCAAAAGATATCATGGGAAAAACACAGTCAGCAAGCAACTATATCCTATAACTGTTATACAAGAAAGTCAACACATCATCTTCTGCACCAAAAATTTCTCCCGCCATTAAGAAGAAATTCAATGAAGAAAAACCTTTAGTTCAACTTGCAGATGCCCACAGCACACTAACGAAGCTAAAAAAAAAAAAGAAGAATGAGAAAAGGAAACCTTGAAATCGTGGATCAAGAAACAAGCTGAAGCGCCGAAATCAGAGGTCGCTGTCCGGTCCAGTCAACCGAATCTTAATCCCGCCGAACGAAGAACCTCACGCCCCGCCCAAGAAGCCCACTTGCCACCCACCCATTACTAATAAACAAACATATTTTGTCACAAAAATCCCATACACACTTGCCAATGACTACGTGCACTTCCCCGAAGTAGAAGGCTGTTGAAAGGGTACATATACATATATTTCCATTATAGAATCGATTAAATTGCGACAGAAACTTCAATAGTTGGGCTTTCATTCCAAGAATGGCTTAGAAGTGTGAAATTTATGAATATTTTAATATATATTACGATATATGAAGAAAGTTGCGTAGCACAGACTGTATCATTCATGGACGCAAAATGGAAAGGTCAAAAGGAGAAATATAGGAAGATTGAAAGTGAATAATTATGCAGTATAGACTACTTAAAACCTTTTAAACTATTAATTAATGAGTAATGATTGATTACACACTCGGTTCAGGATATAGGTGCGGTCCGGATCGACTTCCACTTAAACTTGATCAAACCGGGTCTCGACCGGATCTAGGTCCAAGTTTAATATTTTAATTACCAGAAAACAAAATCAAGTACTTATGGTAGTAAACAGACATCTTTCTTAAACAACGTGTTAAAAACCAACATTATCTAGTATTCACGTGACAAATAAATTTGGTTTACCCTTGAAGAAAGATCTCGAATTCGAATCTCGTGAATGGAGAAAGATAGGAGAACTTTCTTGATATCATAATTGACCATCTTTGAGTTCAAATTAATTTAAACCCAATAAAATTTCTGAAATAAGCTAATCGAACCGAATTTCTGAAATAATATAATCGAACTAAATAGGTATATCGTGATTATCGAATCAAATTTTACAGAAAATATCGAAAAATTCGGTATATCGAAATTTTCGATATGGGTATCGATATAAAATCTATAAAATTCGATATTTATTTCGATATATATATTAATATGTTTATTTATATATTTATTTTTATTTATATTTTATTAGTTCTTTTCAAATCGCTACTTCTGTTTTAATATCGTATTTTTCGGTATACCGATTTCTCGATATACCAAAAAAATCGGTATCTTTTTTTTCAATATCGCATTTTTGGATACGATATACAGTTTAATTTGAAAAAACCGATATACTATATCGAACCAATCCTAATTCCAACCACAATGCTAATATTAAATAAACAAGCTATCCATGTGGGATCATATCTATATCTATATATATATAAGAAATGATATGATGGGCACCAAACATGGGCACCAGGCTGACGTGGCACTTCCTGGTGCTGCCACGTTAGCCTGAAGTCCACATGATGCCAATGTTTGGTGCTCATCATATCAAATTTGATCGAGAAGACCAGGAATTTTTTAGTTTTTAAAATCTGTGTGCTTCTTCTTGTGCATTGGAGAAGCAAGAACTAAACTGCTCTTTGTTGGGGGCATAATTAATTTATTTAATCTTTCAAGAGTTGGTGCTAGAAAGCTATGGAGAAGAGGAGATGCCATCAATATAATATTTATATTTGTCGCAAAAATCAACCCGATATATATAAATCATTAATTATTATATATCAGTAATAATTATATTCAATATTACTTAATTATTTTATCATATTCGCGTGAAATTTAATTTCGTACATACTCGACTATAAAAAATATATAGCTCCTATCCTCAAATTATAAAGGGAAAAATTACAATAGATACTTTTTAAAACTTTCTCACGAGCAAGTATCAAGAAAGAAACATTTACAGCTATGTTTAAGTTCACTATATAGGTAATAATATTAATCTTTACTTAAAATAAGTTTAATATAATAATAAGTACAATTATTATATATTACTTTACTGATGAGGTTGAGAGATATATCATAAAATTTAATGCTAACCCCAGTTTGAAATTTTAAAGAGGGAACACAGTACGATGTAGGGTTGATATATGTCTGTCGATATATGTGTATAAAAAACACACGTTCATATATTATAATGGCATGTTCTATGTGTGAATGCGCGTGAATATTTGTTTTTTATACGACTTAATTAACTAATTATTTATTTTTAAAAACTACAACAAAAACTAAAATGTGTTATTTAACTTTATATACATATTATTTCTCAATTTTATACCAAATATATATGTAAATGACATGTTTGAAATTATTCATTATATATCTTAAGAGTTGCAGTAAAGTAAATTATATATTTGAGTATTAATATCAATTTTCAAATAAGATTTTCTTTTTTTTTCTATAAACGGTTATTATCCTTTAAAATATATTTTTTTATATATAGATTGATAGTTTATATCTGAGTATTCTGACTAGGATAAGTGAATCAAAGCCTTTGGGTAGGCAGGCATACATCCTCCGTCTATGGACTCTATCCACCACATTTCATCGTCTCGTATAGATCCATTGAACGAGAGAAAAGAATAAACCTCTAATTATATAATCTTTTATATTGATTGGTATTCATCTGATTCAATTTCTTTATTAATTAGATGGTTTTTATTCATTATATAGGTAACCGATTTTTTTCTTCTTAAGTAATAAGTTAATTATTATTATAAATTTTATCTAAAATTTTATCATATTATATATATAGTTCATTCCTATAACCGTAAAATATATCTTTCAACTTATTGATTTACTTCATGTTTAAATATTTTGTAGAAATATATATTGATTTATAAGTAATATTAAATTAAAATACTAAGTACAAGATTAAAATACATTTAAAACATAAATAGCACTCAACCAATTCGGTCAGTTCAATTGTAGGAATCTTCCTAAAATATGAATTCAATTACTATGTTTTTAACATCAAATAAATTAAAAATAATTATAAATTTTTTTATAGTTTATATGTATAATACTTATTTAAACCAACGTCAATCTTTTAATTAAATCGTACAACATTCAAAATGTCACAACTCGATCATATTCATTGAATGTCAATTATACTTAATTTTGTAAATATGTTCACCGAATTTTTGTTGTTATATTGATTCAAACGTATGATATATGCTGGTAATAAAATCACAATTATTTTTTATAAGATCAAATTTATGCTCGCATAGAGGTAAAAAGTCTTTAGCACAATAAATTATTAACTTATTGATTAATCAATACTGATGTAGCCAAATAGTTCAGCCGACGAGCTGCTACTACGTCGAGGACCTCGGGGACGTCGGACGTCGGAGATTGGAGAACACGTGCGTATTCCTACAACCAACGAACACTTGTCAAAGGGCGTCGGAGATGTGTCCGGCGAAGCCCCTCCGATGCTTAAGTCAGCCGTGTACGAGAGTAAAACGAGAGCAATATAAGCTATGTGCAAGAGAGTGCAATAATAAGTGAATGAATCTGAAAGAGCAAACCTGAATGTGTACAAATTTATATATACAAGCAAATTAATAGTCATTATTTTATTCTCATATTTATAACTAAGCCAAAAAATAATTTCAGACGATATATATATATCTCAATATATCGAAGTAAATGATTAATTAGGCAATGGAGTCACAATGTTATACGAATCTTTTTAGTACACATTTGAAGCTAGTCGATAATTGAACCGTTAACAGTAAAAAAGTTATGTATATCAGTATTTAAATATTTTTCATAAGATTCATGTTAATTTAGGTTGTTATTATATGAAAAAGGCCGTTAGATAAAGAGAATAGAATTGAGGTAAGTTGATTTAGGTTCACATTGTATTTTTTTTCATTCTTTCATTCTATATATCCTCGACCCTAAGTAATTAAATCATTTTCTAAAGAACCAGTCGGTGGGCAGAAAATCGAAGGGGTGAAATGTGTGAATAATGGAATTTGGATGTTCCCGAGAGCTGGTGGAGGGGTCCACCAACAGTTTATTGGGTCCACCAACAGAGGTGTTGGTGGGGATAAAATATTGAGCGAGTAAACTATTCGTATTTCCAATGAAGATGAGGCGGTATAATGGAGCACCAGACTACATTTAGGTAATAAAAAATATCATTCCGATAAATGAAAAATATGAAATGATCTCTTTCGGATAAGTCTTGTTTACCTTATCTAGTTGATGATATTGACCATAACTGGCAAAGTTCACAATTGACCCCACATAAACATTACAAACAATTATTACAATAGTCATTGGATGATTAATCATCGTAAGAGTCCACTCTAATTCAACGAAGCCGGTCCTAAACGATACTTAATCATGGACTTTAGGTTCTAAGATAAACAATTAGCGGCAGAGTTTGAAGTCTGCATGCGTTTTCCACGTCACTTTTTTACATGTAGAGTTTAAACTTTGTAGTGAATTATTAATGCCCACGATTTCAATGATCCATGCAAACTTTTCTATATATATATATTAGTAAGTTTAAAATATCCATCATCTGAATGCTATCATTGATGATTGTTCATTTAAGAATGTACGTAAATTATTTTTTTTAAAAAAAAGTAAATAAGATCAGGAGAATCAGTTTGGACTAGCATTGCTATCACTTTTGATGAAACGTTAACCATTAATAAAATCGTTCATGCAACTTCCTTTTAATTTCATAAGGATAACATTTTAAGCCTAAACAGTAACAGTACGGAAAAGATTTTCCTTCAAGAATAAGATATAAAATATCAAATGTAAATTGTTCATCACGGAAGAAATTAAAGGACTCACTAAGCTGCGATTACTAAATAATACTAATATAACCCTAATAGAATAGAACATGCTAATATAATAGAAAGCAAGTGTTTTTCATGTACATGTTCATATTATGCATACACATTCAAAGATTTTGAGATTGCTAAATGGTGGATCACTAAATTTCCAATAGAGCCCATTTATTTTAGGTGTCTGAGCGGGCCGGTTGGAGAGATCTAAGTCAAATCTGTGCCTGGTTACACTTCATCACTAAGTAGAACGAGTCAATCCAAGTGCAGAGACAAGTCACCTATCTCGTATACATAGCTCATTATGACATCTCCGACGAGCTTCAATTAACTTTAAAGATGTATTGCCTTAAATTGGCTCTCCCCTTTTCCTCGCATGTGTTTGATTGATGGACGATTTATTCAACGATTTTATTCAAAGTGATTCGGATGTGTTTAGATAAGTGTTAATAATTTCACTTTTGCAGTAACAGTAGGCAGTGGACAGAAAGATATATTTACTTTCAAGCCATTCACTCGAGTTCTGGATTTCAAATGTACCAACTATACTGAAACTGGATTTGGATTTCTCGAAAATTATGCCACTAAAGTAATCAATGTTACAGCTGTAAAGCGAAAAAGAGCATTCATGTAAGTTGACATTGGCCTTGTGGCCCTTGTCACAATACTGCATGTCATAGAAATCTCCTCTTCTTATATATTTTATTTCCACCATTGATCATGAATGAGAAATAATAGGAAGTCCCCACTGAGAAGATAAGATGATTCCAGGATACTCTTCATCCACAGTCATCAATCGTTTGACAAAATGAGCACAAAGCTTCATGCCAATCTTTCTTGAGAAAACAAGAGTGAATGAGAATGGCTTCCAATTCAACTTTCTGTACCTTGATAGTTTCACACCTCTGATCTTTCCTTTAATTAGTTTCTTAATCCAACAAGGTCTTGCATGGAGCCTCTCGTATCGTCCTCCCCAACGTCGTCTTCTCTTCAAATTCCACCCGGGATAGTCGAGTTCTTCAAGGGTCATTCATGTATATAAAACGTACAAATGAGGTTTATAATATACATGGAGATCGGTGTGACTGAGCACACTTGAAGAAATCTGAGATATTCATATTAGAAAGAGATGGAATTTGGCAGAGTTTGGATTCCTTTTCACATGGCCAACATCATCTTCTGCACCAAACTAAGTTGTATTAATCTAAAAGGTCATAGAAAAATAAACTAGTGTTAAATTGGTCTTCTTCTCAAAATGCATATGCTATACTCTACATATATGTGGGTTATAATCTCCTTCTTTTCCTTATTAATATTTATTTTTATTTTCTAATATTTTTCCTAAACTTAAGATACATACATCCACAACTAAATATGTAATACAATGAGTTGTCTCGTGTTATTACATTGAGTCACCAATTACATGATTTACATGTACAAGGCAGAAGTCTGCCGGCCCGTTGTTCCTCGACTCATTCATTGGTCATGACAACTCTTAAAAATTAGTTGCTCAAAACGAAAAATGATAAAATTAATTGACAAAAAAGTTATTTCCCCTCAAACAACTAGTATGCATGTGTTATGATTGATCTGGTCCCGAATATCTCTGTTTGATGCAGTGGGAGATCGTCCTTTCCCTATGAAAATCGACAAATTGTAGCAATAATTATGTCATATTTATTCTAGTTTCAAAATAAAATAAAATACTCGAAATCTTTCAGTGATATCTTTGACTTGTTTTTATGCAATAATATACCGCACAGATTATTTTGGATCGTACAATTCCAATTTGACAGATGTTGGTCGGGATCGGGAATATTTGTTTGGTATACTTTTTTCATATTAAAAACATTACGTTGGTTTTTACGATTAATTTCTCGTACAAATTAAAAAACTATAATTTAACTTGTTATGTTAGTAGAACTATCGAATCATAACGTTTGTGTTGCTATCCGGTTTAAAAGATTGAAATTGTACATTGACCACCAGTTATAGCTTTTGGTAAAGCGACAAACGCTGGATCATACACATGTATTATATAATATTTGTTATTACCGGAACTACTCTGTTGGATCTAGAGATTCGCTATGTTTCATTGATATAAGTGAGGACGACTGTCTGAATATTACAAGGAAATACAAAATTGATGTTTTTTTCTCTTATTTACGTTTTTGTTTTGTTTATTTCAAAGACGCATTCTCATAAACTAAACGTAGTTGTTTGTTTTAGGAGTTAAAAATTACTTTTAGTTTTAGATGAAGAAAAGAATTTGGTTTTGGAAAAAAAAAAACCAAAAATATTTTTTGAAATTATTGATCGACAATCGAGTACTATTAAGCAATATTTACTGTTTTTTTCAATTAAATAAGCTTCTTACACATTTTAAAACTAAAATGATAATATTAGTTTAAAAAATTTAAAATCTATAAAATATAATTAGCTAAAATTATGAAATCAAATTTGGATGTCTACAATTTGTCAAATTTGGGCGTCTACAATTTGTCAAATTTGGAGGTCTAATTATTAAATAAATGATTAGAACTTTATATTATTTTAATCATTTCATTTGTCTATAAATAGGCTTGTAATCTTCATTGTAAATACACACAAATTTATACAAATTCTCTCCCAATTATCTTCTCTCTAAATCAAGGAAATTATAGAGAAATAATAATTTCCTATTAACATAAAATCAAGACTTCATTTGAAGCAATTAAGGAGCAATCAAGGTTATTATCGAGGTAATTATTTCATTTAGTTTATTAATGTTTCTATAAATTTATAACACGTAACCAAATTTTGCCCAGGCAATGAGCTGCCACCACGTCAGGCCGTTAGGTCGGGAGGTCTAGAAAGCTTTAAGTCGGGAGGCCAAAAGGGAGATCTATATGTCGGGAGGCCTGTGAGTCTGTAGGTCGGGAGACCTATAAACCTGCAGGTAGAGAGGCCTGGAAGGGAGATCTGTAGGTTTGGTGGCCTGTAAATCTATAGGTCGAGAGGCCTGCAA
Source organism: Dorcoceras hygrometricum (assembly GCA_001598015.1). Classification (NCBI taxonomy): domain Eukaryota; kingdom Viridiplantae; phylum Streptophyta; class Magnoliopsida; order Lamiales; family Gesneriaceae; genus Dorcoceras; species Dorcoceras hygrometricum. The sequence continues at coordinate 37,028 of KQ995297.1, forward strand.
CTCTGTCCCTGGAAGGGAGATATGTAGGTCAGGAGGCCTGCAACTCTGTAGTTCGGGAGGCCTGCAACTCTGCCCCTGGAAGGGGGATCTGTAGGTCGGGAGGCCTGCAACTCTGTAGTTCGGGAGGCCTGCAACTCTGCCCCTGGAAGGGGGATCTGTAGGTCGGGAGGCCTGCAACTCTGCCATCGGGGGATGAGCTAGGCGTCCTTCCTGCAATGACCTGCAACCACAGACATGGGTCAAAGGGCGTCGGGAGTCATCCCGACGAAGACCCTCCGATGCTTAAGTCAGCTCAGGTGTTTGAGAAGATATAAAGAGTGCATAGAATAAGTCTGCTGAATGCGTGTAAATGAGAACATACCTGTCTATTTATAGGTAAGTGAATGTGGTTGAACGTACCTATCTAAGTAATTATGAATTCGTGTGGGCCTGACATGTTCCCTCACCTACCATCTGCAGATAGGGATGATTTTTCTTAATATCTGTAGTACATTCATCATAGATCGAACAAGAGGGCCAAGTTGCTTGTGTGAGGTCGTTGTCAAGTCCAGACCGCTTGTCCTTTGAAGTCAGGTCGGGAGACTGGTGCTCGTGCAGACTCGTCACACTTCAAGGTCCTGAATAGGGATGGCAATGGGCCGGGGCGGGGGCGGGGCTGCCATCCCCATCCCCGCCCCCGAATTATATCCCCACCCCCATCCCCGCCCCCATCCCCGATTCTACCAATCGGGGAATCCCCATCCCCGAACCCGCGGGGATCGGGATCCCCGAACCCATCCCCATCCCCGTTTTAATTTTTTTATTTAGTTTATTAATGTTTCTTTAAATTTATTACACGTTATCAGCACGATCACTCGATTGTTTTTTATATATTTCATTGTATAATATCATGTTATTATATAAAAGGAGTCATTGACACCTAATTATAATAACGTGATATGATTTACAAATTTCTATCGTTTATTATTATACTTCTGTATAATATCATGTTATTATATAAAAGGAGTCTCTGACATCTCATTATAATAACGTGATATGAATTACAAAATTGTATTGTAATCACATTATATGATATTATGTATAATATCATATTATTATATAAAGGAGGCTATGCCACCTAAAAATAATAATGTGATATGATATACAATATTATTTAACTATGATTACGGATTATATGCATTACATTATAATCATAAGTGTTAAATAAATTTATTATATTTTATCTTTTGATAATAAACGATCATTAAATGGATAAATATTAATGACTCGTAACGGGTATAAAACGGTTATATTTTATTCTATAAATATGATGTTTTCTAAAACGTTCATGCATCCCTCTATTGCTATTCTCCATCAAATTCTTTTCGAAAAAATTTATTTTTTGAATTACAAAAGGCAAGAAGAAGAAGATGATTCGTCTAGGAAAAATTGTTTCAATTATTTTGATCATTATACTTACTTACCTTGTATTTACTGGCGAGTATCCGCCTCACATCTTTTCGTTGTTTCTAACCATGCTTGTATTGCTCGTTTATCCATTGTTTTTCATTGTTATGCTAATGAATATTGACTAATTAAATGTATTTTGTTACAAAGCACCACCATGTCGAATTTGACAAAGCTTGAATTTGTTGCTCTGGATATCACTGGAAAGAATTATATGCCATGGACCCTCGATGTCGAGATGCATCTTGAATCGTTGGGTTTAAGTGAAACCATAAAAAATAATGCATCATCGTCACAAGAAAAGGCAAAAGCCATGATATTCTTACGACGACATCTTGATGAGGGATTGAAATGTGAATACCTCACGGAAAAGAATCCTATGGCATTATGGCAAGGATTAAAAGAACGCTTTGAACACACAAGGGAAGTTATACTTCCGACTGCACGTGATGAATGGAATTCATTGAGATTCAAGACTTTAAGAAGGTCAGCGATTACAATTCGGCAATGTACCGAATAATCTCGCAACTGAAATTTTGTGGACATGAAGTCACAGAATCGGAAATGCTTGAAAAGACATTTTTCACTTTCCACGCTTCGAATATAACTCTACAACAGCAGTATAGAGTGCGTGGATTTACGAGATATTCTGAACTCATCGCATGTCTTCTTGTGACAGAAAAGAATAACGAGCTATTAATGAGAAATCATCAGTCCCGACCTACTGGATCAACGGCATTTCCTGAAATAAATGTCGTAATTCAAAATGAACGAAACCAAAAGTCGTGGACAAGATTTTGGTCGTGGTAGAGGTCGGGGTCGGGGACGTGGACGTAGATATAAAAATAACTATGGTCGTGGACGCGGCCGTAGTTTTGAAAACAATAGAGGTAGTTACTTCAATAACCCATCTAAAAAGGAAACCACGAACCATCCACAGAAAAGGCAGCATGAGAACACGAGTATGAATGACCATCACTCAAAAAGATTTGAAAGCTCTTGTTTTAGATGCGGCACTCAAGATCATTGGTCTCATATTTGTCGAGCCCCGGAGCATCTTTGTAAGCTCTATAAAGAATCATTAAAGGACAAAGAAAAAGAGACCAATTTCACTGAACACGAAAAGGAGACAAATTTCAGTGAACATAATAACCGCAATGATCACTTGAGTGATTCAACTCATTTCGATGCTGCAGATTTTCTCATTGATTACTCAAAAAGATTTGAAAGCTCTTGTTTTAGATGCGGCACTCAAGATCATTGGTCTCATATTTGTCGAGCCCCGGAGCATCTTTGTAAGCTCTATAAAGAATCATTAAAGGACAAAGAAAAAGAGACCAATTTCACTGAACACGAAAAGGAGACAAATTTCAGTGAACATAATAACCGCAATGATCACTTGAGTGATTCAACTCATTTCGATGCTGCAGATTTTCTCATTGATTTCTCAGAAAATGATTAGTTCAACGGTGAAATGTAAATGTAACAATTTCGGATATTTTTATGATGATATGTATTGTATGTTGTAACAATTTTCAAATTTTTATAATGAAATGTATTGTATGTTTTATATTTTCTAATTGCATCTGTTAAATTATGTTTTATTGTCTAATCTGAACATGTTAGGAACAAAGCTATACAAGCAAATTATCCCATGGAAGTTTGCATATCTGATAGTGGTACAACTCATACTATTCTCCGAGATAAAAGATATTTCTTGGAAATAAAACCAACAAAGACAATGGTAAATACGATATCAGGTCCTGTAGACTTGATTGAAAGATGTGGTAAAGCTCAGTTTTTGTTACCTAATGGTACAAAATTTATGATAACTGATGCTCTATTTTCACCACAATCGAAAAAGAATTTGTTGAGTTTTAATGATATATATTCCCATGGTATGATACTCAGTCGATGACTGAAGGAAATAAAAAATATATGTGTCTTATCACATATAAATCTGGAAAGAAATGTGTAGTTGAAAAACTACCAATGCTCCCTACTGGATTGCATTATAGCATATAAGACCAATCGAATCAAACATGATAGTTCAAAATTTGCCAATGTTAACTACTTGGCACGATCGATTGGGACATCCTGGTTCAATAATGATGCGAAAAATTATAGAAAGTACACATGACCATCCGCTGAAAGACCAGAAGATCTTTCAAGATAATAAGTTTCAATGTAAATCATGTTCTCTTGGAAAACTTATTATAAGGCCATCATCAGCCAAGATAAAAACTGAATCACCAATGTTTCTTAAACGTATTCAGGATGATATATGTGGACCAATTCATCCATCATGTGGACCATTTCGATACTTTATGGTATTGATAGATGCCTCCAGCAGATGGTCACATGTATGTTTATTATCAACTCGAAATGTGGCATTTGCAAGATTACTTGCCCAAATAATAAAATTACGAGCTCAATTTTCTGATTATACAATCAAGAATATTAGACTCGATAATGCTGGTGAATTTACTTCAAAAACTTTCAATGATTATTGCATGTCAGTTGGAATTACTGTTGAGCATCATGTTGCTCATGTACATACACAAATTGGTTTAGCTGAATCATTGATTAAACGTCTGCAACTGATTGCTAGACCAATGATTATGAAAACAAAACTCCCTATTTCTATATGGGGACATGCAATTTTACATGCTGCTGCATTAATTCGCATCAGACCAAGTGCGTATCATAAATACTCACCATTGCAGCTTGCATTTGGTAAAGAACCAGATATTTCTCATCTCAGAATTTTTGGATGCGCGAATGGGACCTCAAAGAAAGATGGAAATTTATGTTGGTTATGACAGTCCCTCAATCATTCGATATTACCATCATTGTTATATTTGGATCCTAGAAACAAACAATGTGATGAAGAAGTACAGCAAATTGTGCATTTACAACAAATAGCTAATCAAATGTCAGATGCATTTGTAGACACAAAAGGAGTAACTAAATCACATATACATGCTATAAATGCTCCTGCTCGAATTGAAATTCCGAAGAAACAAATTGAGAACAAAGATGTTCATGATGTCATAACACGTCTGAAGCGTGGAAGGCCAATCGGTTCCAAGGATAAAATTCCTCGGAAAATAAAATGCATAGAGAAACATGATGATCATAAAATCGTGAATGATGTTCCAGCAGACACACATGATGATGAACATGATGATGAAAATGTTCTGTTGAAATCACAAAATGATGAGAATCATGAAATCTCTATCAATTATATTAATACTGGAGAAATATGGAACCGAAATGATATGAAAGACATTGATGATATATTTTCTTACAATGTGGCATTTGACATCATAAATGAGAATGAAGATCATGAGCCAAAATCTTTTGGTGAATGTAAAAATTGGCAGGACTGGATAAAATGGAAAGACGCCATCCAGGTGGAGTTAGATTCGTTAAATAAACGTAATGTTTTTTGACCTATAGTCCTTACATCTGAAGGTGTAAAACCTGTTGGATACAAATGGGTTTTCGTTCGAAAACGAAATGAGAAAAACGAAATATTGAGATATAAAGCTCGGCTTGTTGCACAAGGTTTTTCTCAAAGCCTAGAATTGATTACGAAGAAACGTATTTTCCAGTTATGGATGCAATTACGTTTCGGTATTTAATTAGTTTGGCGGTTTCCGAAAATTTTGAAATGCGTCTTATGGATGTTGTTACGGCTTACTTATATGGATCGATTGATAGTGATATATATATGAAAATCCCTGAAGGATTTAAGATGCCTGAAGCACAAAGTTCACAAGCCAAAGAATGTTATTCTGTAAAATTACAAAGATCATTATATGGGTTGAAACAATCCGGTCGAATGTGGTATAATCGATTGAGTGAGCACTTGATAAAAAAGGGATATGTAAACAATCCAATATGCCCTTGTGTTTTCATTAAGAAAACAACATCTGGATGCGTAATTATTGCTGTATATGTTGATGATTTAAACATCATTGGTACGAACAAAGAAATCCATGATGTTGTGATGTATTTAAAGGAAGAATTTGAAATGAAGGACCTTGGAAAAACCAAATATTGTCTTGGTTTACAAATTGAACACAAGAAGGTGGAATATTTGTTCACCAGTCAAATTATACAGAAAAGGTTCTTAAACGTTTTAATATGGATAAAGCAAATCCTTTAAGTACTCCAATGGTTGTTCGATCATTGAACATTGAAAAGGATCCATTCCGTCCATGTGAAGAAAATGAAGTTATTCTTGGTCCAGAAGTACCATATCTAAGTGCTATTGGTGCTCTTATGTATCTTGCAAATTGTACTAGACCTGATATATCTTTTGCAGTAAATTTATTGGCAAGATTTAGCTCATGTCCAACAAAGAGGCACTGGAACGGAATTAAGCATATATTTCGTTATCTACGATGAACAACAGATTTGGGACTTTTATATTCAAAAGATACCAATAAAATTATTGTTGGTTTTGCTGATGCCAGATACCTATCTGATTTACATAAGGCACGATCTCAAACTGGATATGTATTTACACGTGGAGGCACTGCAATTTCTTGGCGTTCACAGAAACAAACTCTTGTAGCAACTTCATCAAACCATGTTGAGATTATTGCACTACATGAAGCAAGCCGTGAATGTGTATGGTTAAAATCCATAACAGAACATATACAAGTTATGTGTGGTTTACCATCTGACAAGAAGCCTGTGACACTATACGAAGATAATGCTGCATGTGTTGCTCAAATGAAAGAAGGATACATCAAAAGCGACAGAACTAAGCATATCCCCCCTAGGTTCTTCGAATTCACTCAAGAACTTATGAAGAATAACGATATTGATATTCGTTACATTCAATCAAGTGAAAATTCGTCAGATCTTTTCACGAAGTCACTTTCTACAGCAGTGTTCAGAAAGCACATATACAATATTGGGATGCGCCACCTACGAAGTATGTGAAGATTCAGTTATGCCAACATGAGGGGGAGTTTACGTGACTGCACTCTTTTTTCCTTACTATGGTTTTTATCCCACTGGGTTTTTCCTAGTAATGTTTTTAACGAGGCAGTATCAAAACACGTAATAAGGACATCCAAAAGGGGGAGTATTATGAAATCAAATTTGGATGTCTACAATTTGTCAATTTTGGATGTCTACAAATTGTCAAATTTGGAGGTCTAATTATTCAATAAGTGATTATGACTTATATTATTTTAATAATTTCATTTGCCTATAAATAGGCTTGTAATCTTCATTGTAAACACACACAAATTTATACAAATTCTCTCCCAATTCTCTTCTCTCTAAATTAAGGAAATTATAGAGAAATAATAATTTTCTATTAACATAAAATTAAGAGTTCATTTGAAGCAATTAAGGAGCAATCAAGGTTATTATCAAGGTAATTATTTCATTTAGTTTGTTAATGTTTCTTTAAATTTATAACATCAAGTACGATTTAAAAAGGCCAAATATTGGGTAGTTCAAAAAGATATCTTAGTCAAGAAAGACAACTAACATTAACAAACCAAAATTAGATTAAAAAAAAAAAGTGGAATAATTATTTTCTGGTTCTTTTACCACGGCACCCAGCTATTTATGGACGTTTTAAAATTTTATTATTTATACCCATAATTTTAAACGTTGATTTTAAAGTGGCAGCCATTCAGCCAATGTGATCTGGTTGACTTCCATTTAGGCCCATTCTCAATTGGCTACTTGTTGATTAACTTTTCATCTGTAACGTAAAGATAAGATATTTCTAAGGTACTGTTTATGATTACTGAGTTTGCTCTAATTTGCAACATTTTATTTGGCCTTTTTGTTTTTGTGCTCTGAAATGTTAACATACTCGATCGCTATTCGTGAATCTATTTCGTGGTTGCATGTTTTTATTGTTCAGTATTAAGATTTGGTTGTATGAAGCTTTTGCTTTGATCCAGCTTTTATATTTTTCTTTGTGCCATAGGTTGAATGACACTGCTAGATCTTTACTGTTAATAGTTGAAATTTTCGCACCCAGGCACCTAATCATCTAGACAATAACAGATAAAAGGGGTGATAAAAGTAGATGAATTCAGTGCATGAAGCCAGGAACTTCTGTTTTCGAGACAAAATTCAAATTTGTGCAATTTCCATGATATTCTAATATGATTGAAGGAAGAGAAGAGTAGTTTAAATGTTTAGAGCAGCAAAATAACCATTCTAGTTATGTGAATATGTGTAAACTCTTTCATACTTGGACTTACTAGTTCAGTGGTGTTGTTTGGTTTCGACTGAGAAATGGTTTTACCAGATATTCTTTTTCGATTCATGTACTCATGCATTAGTTGCTCCTTGTGATTCTGCGAGATTATAAACATCCATTTGTGGTGCAATCTACATGGTTTATGCCAGAAGTCTAGGATAAAGATAATCCGGTTAGACTGGAGTGTCTGTCAACCTTATTTAGTCAGTATAACTTTTAGTAGTGAGTCAATGGGGGAGATTTTATTGCCCAACTCTTTAGGTGCCCCACGCTCGACTATTTTCTTTCAACCATCAGTATTTGGTGTACACCTTAATTCAGTTTGTACTGTAAGTATGGACTACTTCACCAACTCTGACTTGATAATAAGCCTTTAAGTCTCCCTTTCACGGTGTCGATTCCAAACAGGAGTACCATTGTTGGTGCATCAGCTCAAGAGCAGAGCCCAAACACAGGTCTCTGAGCAGGTCACATATGATTATTCGTCGGTTTCTAGTAACTTTTAGTGGAACAAATTTTCCCAAAGGAACCTAAGATAATTCCACGGTCACTGCATCTATAATGGTTTCAATGTATCTAGCATATATGGGCGATAATCTACTATGCGTGGCTATCAACTTGAACTGAAAACATTCTGTGGTTGGAGAATTGGAACTTTATTAGTTATGTGAAAACTACATCCTTGGTAATAAACGAGTTTCTCATGATGTGATATTTTCCTTCAAACTAGTGTGTAGGATCAATCTTCGGCTGCTAAGATATATTTACTCCAGTACAAAAGAAACTTTTTCTTTTTTCTCTCTTTTGGAGTAATTCTAATCGGCCATTTTTACATGCAGTGTGCATAGAAATCATCTAATACAAATCTATGCACAGAAAAGTCCAGAATTTGCAGATCATGTATATTGATCTAACTAACTAACTTCTGTTAACCAGTTCACAGTTCTAATAATCAATGGATTGAGTATATGCTCTCTCCCTCTCTGCCCTCTCTCCTGCCATGTCAACATGCTCAACAAGCAGTGACTTGATTGCGATCGGTGCAAGAACTTGAAGCTGGATAGTTTATCGATTTGGTGTCAATTCTTTCAAGTTTGCTTCCATATGAGATAAATCTTGAAAATTCTAGAAACTTTATTTTCAGGAACTTAACATGGCCGAGATGATGTCAAACATGGTGGAGAAGTTGGCAAATCTTGCTTCTGAAATGATCCGTGACTGCTATGGGATTGAGGGCAAAATGAGAGTTCTTAATAGTGAAATTCAAGCTCTAGGAAACCGAGCAGCTGATGTGAGTACTGTTTTGCATGAAAAAGAGGTCCTCACTGGTAGAAAAAGGAAAAGAGAGGTTAAGGGTTGGCTAGAGAAAGTGACTGTAAAAAAAACAGAATTCGAGAGCTTGAACCAACAGTTACAGCAAACGAGATTTTATAACTTTAGTTCCCGTCTACATCTGGGAAGCCTTATCAAGGAGATGAAGTTAGAGGTTGATAAACTTGTTGAATGTGGTAAATTTGCTGAGGGGCTTTTTCTTGACGTTTGCAAGACAAAGGGGAGGCCATTAATGACTGCAGAATGGAGAGGCCAACGAGCTTTAGAACAAAATTTAAAGACTGTTTGGGCTTGGTTAATGAATGAAGGCGACTTACAAGTCGGCGTATATGGAATGGGAGGAGTCGGTAAAACAACACTAGCAATGCATATTCACGACAAACTCCTGACTGATCCTACATTCAACGGTTATGTGTACTGGATATATGTCTCACAGGACTCCAGCATTCATAAATTGCAGAATGACATTGCCCATGTTCTGAACTTAGATCTCTCAAATGTAGATAATGAAAATCATAGAGCTGCACGATTGTTCGAGGCACTAAAGAGGAGGAACAGATTTGTGCTGATCTTGGATGATGTGTGGGAGAATTTTGAGATTGAGAAGATAGGAATTCCACTTGGAGCAAATGGAAGCAAGTTGCTGATCACCAGTAGATCGGTGGATGTATGTAATAGAATGGGTTGTAAAAAGAACATAAAAGTAGATGTTTTATGTGAGAAGGAAGCTTGGGAATTGTTCTTGAACAAACTTGGCAGTGGCACAAAACTTTCTCATGAAACAGAAAAGGTTGCAAAAGATGTGGCAAAGATATGTGCTGGCTTGCCACTTGGGATTATAACAATGGGTGGAAGCATGAGAGGTGTCACAGACATTCATGAATGGAGAGACGCGTTAGAGGAATTGAAAGAATCTTCAATGGGGACAAATGACATGGAAACCGAGGTTTTCCCTGTACTCTTTTGTAGCTTTAACCGCTTGAGGGATCCAAAACTGCAACGCTGTTTTCTGTATTGTTCGTTGTACCCTGAAGGCTACAGGATTCCGAGAGAAGAATTAATTGGGAAATTTATATCAGAGGACTTAATGGATAAAAGGAAGACCAGGCAAGCCAACTTTGATCAGGGCCACGCAATATTGAACAAGTTGGAGAACGCCTCCTTACTGGAAAGAATTGACAATGAGCGTGTGATGATTCACGACTTGATCAGAGACATGGCCCTCCGGGTCACGAGTAGTGATCCTAAATTCATGGTCAAAGCTGGTCTTCAGCTTTATGAAATGCCTGAGGAGCAGGATTGGAAAGAGGATTTGGATAAGATATCCTTGATGTGCAACAAGATATCAATCATTGCTCATTGCTTATCACCCAAATGTCACAAGCTGTCGTCTCTGATTTTGCGAAGAAATCCTCTTGAGGTCATTCCTGAAAGTTTTTTTCTGCACATGCATGGTCTTCAAGTTCTAGACTTAAGTCACACTTGGATTCAGGTGTTACCGAATTCCGTAGCTGAATTGGAGAATCTTAATGCACTGTTACTAGCATTTTGTTTTGCCCTCAAGCATTTACCACCTCTCACAAAACTCACTGAACTGAAAGAACTTGATCTCAACAAGAATCAAATCAAAGAATTGCCTCCAGGCATGCAAAATTTGATAAATCTCAAGTGTCTAAATTTGGGGGATATGAGCAGTCTTGAAATGATACCAGCTGGATTATTTCCGAAACTCTCCCAGCTGGAACGCCTTATTGTTCCTGACCATCTTCAAGTGAGAGGAAAAGAGATGGAACAGTGTTGAAACAGTTGGAAGAATTTCAAGGATGGTTCTGTGATGTGCATGATCTCAACAAATTCATCATATCCCAACAAAGGCATGGGAAACTTAGCTTTTACAATATTTCTGTGGGTGAGTCCAATTCTCGATCAGTGGTTCATTCGAGCAAAAATAGGTTAAGTTGCAAACTGCTGACTTTGAAACAATACTGCTTTAAGAGAGGAAGATAAATAGCAGACAAAGTTTTGCTGCCAGAGAATATCCAACAATTGGTAATATCTCAATGTGCTGGCCTAAATGGCTGCTTATCAGATATCTTCCCATCATTGAATTATTTAACGAATTTGAAAATATTTAGACTCAACAAATGCGATGAAGTTGAATGCATTTCAAGATACAACCCCAGTGATCCCATCAAAGAAGAACAAGTGGCACACTGCATCCCGTTCCAAAGCCTCGAAAGACTAATTCTTTATTCATTACCTGATTTCTCTACTCTCATGAAGTGTGAAGTAGTGACAGCTGCACCTCTGTACGGAACCTTCTGTTGTCTGAAAGAGTTTCATATCAAATTCTGCAACAAAATAAAGAAGCTGTTCACACTAAGGCTGCTTCACAATCTTAGCAACCTTGAGGAGATTTATATCTCTGAATGTGCAGAAATGGAGGAAATAATATGGAATGATGGAGAAAATAACTCGGAATCAACTAGCATCAGTCCCTCAATGTTTTATTCTGCTTCCCACAATGATCGAGCTATCGTTACCTTACCCAAACTGAATATAATCTCTTTGAAATGGTTGCCACAATTAAAAAGCATCTGCAGGGAGACGATATTATGTGATTCTATAGAAAATATTGTACTGCTTCAATGCTATAAATTAAAGATGCTTCCTTTCCATGTGCTTCATCATCCCCAGAGTCTAGAACAGATTTGGATAGGAGAAGAAGACAGGGACTGGTGGGACTCAATAGAATGGAGTCACCCAAATGCGAAGGATATCTTTCAACCATATGTTAAATGTTTTGGAGAGGGGTTTCAAAGCAGCACGGCCAAGGCAAGCTTGAAGAGAACGTTTTATGCCGTTTTGTTTATCAAGCGGCTTCAATACTTTCGACGGTGCTAATGAAGGTGGAGCAGCCGAGTTCGAAGTCATTCAGGTTCACTAAACCTGCTCATATTGGTGCATGGATGTTTTGGAAAGTGTTGATAGATCAAAGAGGGCAAATCTTGGTGCATCTTCAAGGAAAGTGGAGACCATAACGAGCTTGTGTTAGCAAGCTCTCATGGCGGAAAATAAGTGATCTCGGGTGATAAGATTTTAATATTTTAGGTCCTTTCAAAGCTATTAGAACTTATGAATGTATTGCAGATTCAAGATAATATGTTAAGGCTGAATTATGGCAAGTTGCATTATTATCTGTAAGCAACATGCCTCTTTCATTTCTCTTTGATAAGTCATTCTACATTTGGTGCATCACTCTCATATCAGCACATTTATGCTAGTTCTAGTTCCATCTTTATTTCTTCTTTGTTTTAGTTTGTTTCTTTTTTCATTTCTCCGTGTTTTTGGAGGTAAAAATCGACTTTTGAGTCTAAAAGCCCATACATAATGGGAAGTGCTGGTTTAGTCACACACACACACACAGAGGGAGAGAGTGTGGGTGTGTGTATTGTAGACTTGAGACAGTTGTAAAGCATGCCCCCTTGGGCTGCCTCATTGTTTGCATAGGTGGAAAGATCACACTGGATATTCATCCTTTTTGTATTGCAATCTTTCTTCTATTGGAAACAGGACTCGATAATGAAATATCTGTTGGAAAATCTGTGAAAAAAATGGTACAAAACAAACCACCGCAACAAAAAACAGAGTAATCCAAGAATGTCAAACATCTGTGTGTATATTAGATTGAGACATGGAAAGCTACTGGATTAAAAAATATTTTCACCTCTAAAACCAAATACTCCCCGTAATACAACAATCTCCTCTTGCTAACGAGTTTGCACAGTTTAGAAACCAAATACTCCCCGTAATACAACAATCTCATCTTACTAACGAGTTTGCACAGTTTAGAGCAAGGCTTACTTGAACTTTCTTGTATTTTGTCATAACGTGGATGAGAAAGAATAAGTTCTAAAACGTTGTAATTGTATATCAATTATATGTTTCTATCTTTTCCTCGGCATATATATATATATATATATATGTAAAAAACCATGCAGCAAACTGTTATAAAATAGAAGATTATGTTTAAATTCAGATAAAAGAATTTATTGAGAAGAAAATTATGACCATTGTTCATACCATTCAATACGAGTAAAGATAGAAACCTTCACAATGTTTCTTTACTAGATAAAATGTTTTTCCGGATAAAATAGGTCATCTGAATAAAATAGTTCTTCCGGATAAAAATGAAGTTTTCTGATAGATTAGTTTCTCCTAATAAAAATCTTCAATATAAAATAGTTTTTTCGTACACAATGATTTTCCAGATATTATAACAAGTTCACTCTTTCATGATTTACCGCCTACAAAATTCTATCGAATAACGAACTTGCATGCTCAATGAATTTTCACCGGATAATGATTCACATCTCAAAAAAGATATACCGGATGAAGTAATTCACATCTCCAATAATTTTTCACCGGATAATGAAGAAGATTTCGTCCGCATAAAGGAAGATTCTACACTCATCTTCTTTGAAATATAAAATTATGTCAATTAATAACAATATCTTGAATCTGATCACTATATTTTTTCAAATAAGTTTTAAGGATAATTAAATAAAAAAATCCAAAATTGTAGGAGGAAGATTGATGATCTTATTCAAACCCTAGTTTTCGAGCTAGAGAGTTTTCTAGATTTAATAATAATATAAAACCAGAAGCCAAGTTACTGCACGTGCCCCCGGCTTGCAGCAACTAAGAGAGACGACCTGGTCATGCCCACCAAGTTACTGTAAGTCTCTGCCCAAAGGAAGCGAAAAATGGTTGGCATATTTTATAAGATAAGGATATAGCAGGATATGAATTATAGTAGATAAAACAAATAATGTGATGATTGAGTTGGAAAAATATAATTTAATAAGATTAATATAGTTGATTTGATTGAATAAATTAATATAAATTACTAAATTATATTTTTACCATTTATAAAAATTAATAAATATAATAAAAAATTAATGAAATATAATATCTTGTTAATGATTTAACTGCTATAAGATGTGAAATAAATATATAATGATTTGATTGACGAAAAATAATAATATTCCAACTGAATATGAAATATAATAGAATTATTATTACTACATGTGATAATGTACCAAAAGGTTTAAATGATAGGACATACAGGTTATATGATTCAAACACTTTCTTTAATCAATTTTCTTTGTTTTTTCAGACTCATGTACACTCTACCCTGGTTTAATGAAATGAAATCATCAATGTAAATAAAAACTCATTTTATTGTCAAATTTTTAATTTATTGTTTGAAAAACTCATTTGCTGTGAATAATAGTGGAGGTAATGCGTAAATACAGTACAACTGTAAAAAGAAGAAAAGAGCAGTTTATATATCGAACACTCAAATATGTGCCAAGTTAGCTATTAAAAACAGTACGCCCATGTGAATATGATCCAGCAGATAAACACATCCCGCTTGAAAGTTTGTTGCAATTCCTTCTAAGGCAACCTTACTCCTATAAAAAAAGAAAATAATACATACAACTTAATGCAACAAACGAATAAAACACTCGACGTGCCTTCAACCACAAAATCTTCGTGCCAAGCTACTGAATAGATCATGGTTGATGGCAAAGGAGGCAGCCGCCTGCAGGGAAGCTTTTGAAATAAGTAAACTCTTGGGGAGGTTTTGGGCCGAAACACTGGTCGTGTCAGCCGCGAAAATCTCAACATTCCCAGAGATGTAAAACCTAGAATCTCTTCAGGTTCTTGAAAGTCTCGCAGTGCAGCAGGAAAGACTTCTGATGAGCTAAATTACAGAAGACCGTACATCATCCGAGTCCACTTTCAGCTGAGGTTTTTTTACAAACAAAACCACATCACGTCAGTCAATAATAAGAGCGCTTCAAAAACCATAATATACATCATCGAAGGGTAAAAGGGATAATATTTTTAATCTAAAAAAAATCAATCTGTATATTATGGTGTCGGCTGCAACCAAACTGTATCTTTCTGGTTTAAATGATGTGAATACTCCGACAGTGGTACCATACTCGATATAACGTGTTGCTACTGGCATTTAAAAGTATTTTTAGCCACCACACGTTAACGATTGACAATTTCGCAAATTCACGTGACAATAGCATACAACAAACAGTGACCATCCCCAAGCTTCACAGACCAGCGAGCTTAGGGTGGTAGAATAAATAACTTACAAGATTGAGATGGTTCAACAACACCCCATGCAACAACTTTTTCAGCTTTTCACACTGATCAATCCTGTGGCCTACTTTAACTGATTGCTCAAGCAAGCACCACAAACGCTCAATTGAAGTATATGGAAACCAAACTGCAAATGGCTTTTTACGATGGATAACATCAGCTGGTCGCTGCAGATATTCAAAATCTTATGTTAGGTTTTTGAAAATTCAAGACCAAGGGATTACATTGAGTATATCCATCATGATAATGGTAGCCGCACAAATACTAATGCAACATATGCAGAGTGACATGAACTTATATCACTTGTTAGGTATATATGCCAACTAGAAATACGACAGCCGAAAAGAACTACAATAATAATCATCCATTCTACGCCAAAGACTGGATCTTGAGATGTGATTTTTACATGGGAAGACACAAACTCCTCCAAGGGAGCACATTTATTTAAATTGGTTGTCAAGAAGAAAAAAGAGGAAAACAAACTTTTTATGGAAACATCAAATACTATATATACTCTGGAAACATCATAACACATAACAGTTAAAAAAATAACCCACAACAGGTTTCAAAATATATATATAAATGAACAACCCACCACATACTTCAGCTCAAGTCTTACAACAATTATTATAATAATAACTTGGTTTCCATAACCCAGTGGTGTCAGTAGCAAACCTCTCATTGTCCAACTGCAAAACCGGAAAAAAATGTGTACTTACAACTGCTGCCAAGGCTTCAACGTACTCGGTCAACAAATTAATTGCTTCCACATAACGGCCATAATCAACATATAGGCTAAACAATGATGCCGGGCTTGACTCTCTTCCAGTCATTCCAAAACTACTTTCAGTTCGAACACCCTGTCAAGTAAAAATTACAAAATAACAGGATGATTACTTATGTAGTTATTGTTTATTAGTTCACAATAAAGAAAACATACAAAAACACGATACTGCCGATACTTCCAAAGCACGAGTTATTATCTACCTATATAAATTATTCATCCATTCAAGATGCAACGACCTGTGAAGAAGTCTACCACGACCTTATACTTGTAATTTATTAGCATAATAACTGGAATCAACTTTCGATTGAGTTACCATTGTTGCAATCAGCCACATCTAGAAACTACACAAATACTTCTAAATAGTATAGCATATGTAGTTAAAGTTACCCGTGCTAAATGAACACTCTTTTTTTCAAATGTGTTCAATTACAAAAAATCGCACCTAATCCTAATTAAGTATTGATACAGTATATTCTTATTCCTTTAGCAGAATCCAATGTCAAAAGTTACCTTTAATATCTGAACCAGCCAAAGAGGTAATTCAATTTGAGGGTCAGCTGAAAGAAGTGCTCGGGCAACAATTAGAGGTAATCTCGGATGAAATGATATGTACTTGTCCTGCAATTGATAAACCCAAGGTAGTGTTGGAATCATAGGAGAAAAATAGGTTCAATAGTGATTCCACACAGGCAAGTTACTACCCATTTCATATACAACACCTCTCACCCAATCCATACTGACATGCAAGCCAAAGAAATCATAAATCAGTTTTAAGACAAGAAATTAGAAAAAAAATGCTAAACATTGAAAGCAAAGAAGCTTAAAAGGTAGTTCGATGAAGTCGAAATTTAAGAGATATTTTCATATAAACTACAAAATCGTGGAAGAATCAAATGACAATTGCTGGAAACTGCAATATCCCAAGACAAGATGGAAACTAATTAATCTAATTGGAAATAATGAAATCATAATCCAGTTGAAAAATATGCGAAAAGGAACTTTCTGGGAAGATTATTTCACGACAAATTGAGTACTTAAATGTCAAAACATCAAATATAATACGTGAGTCCATTACTTGGGGCAATAGGTACACTGCATAAGAAAAATTTTGCATCTTTTACGTTGTTCAATCTCTACAGTCAAAGAGCTGGCACATTAATAACATACAACTTTATGTGATTAATAAAGCACCGAACTTTCTGTCAAGTTCAGAATAAACAAGTTGAACTGAAGTTTAACATCCGAAGGTGACCATTCAGTGAGGTGAAAAGAACAACCACGAAACACCAATAGAGGTTTATCATGAAAAATAGAAAACATGCAAATGGAAAAAAAATAATTGGTAAAAAGAAATACGGACAAGAAAGAGTTTAAGAGTTAGCCAATGGCCACTGCTTATAGATTGTTGTATTGGTGCAATCATGTCACTTGAATTCTGAATAGCCTCGTGGTGCGCTGAAGTCAACAAAAGTCCACGTGTTCTACGATCATTCCTGGAAAAGTCAGACATATACTGCATCAAAACTACACAAAAGTATAAAACTTTGAAAACAGAACAATATTTTATTTATGAGTTTCAATCTTTCTGACAGATAACATATTTTGATTTCATAAATTTGAACAGGTGTGAGAAGATATAATAGATGCTGCACTTATATAAAACAGTACAAAATAATGTTTAGTACCCTGGGACATGAAGTAGGGAGACTGGTTTGCTCGGGCAGCAATTGAATGCCATGGCGATAAAGACTCTTTCAAGTTCCCTTAATAGTATCAAATATTTTTAGAACGTCAAAGACAGCAAGGGACTTTAACAGCTGATCATTAAAGAATTGCACAATAGGAGGACATCCAAAAGCAATACCTTTTCAAAGTGGAACCCTTCCAGAACTTCAATATCACTGTAAAAGCCATATCATATAAATTCGCTTCAACCAACAGATCAATAATCTCAGAAGACGGTTTCTCATGTCCTGAAAAACAAAGAGCGAGATTCAACAAAGATTGACTTGGAAAGATTGAATGATTAAGAAAGAAACATGTCCTGACTTTATCTAGAGTGGCAACGATGGCCCAAATCTAATAAATCAGTGAAAGCAATTAGCAGCACCCCGTGATGTATATGCCCAAATTAATTTACTGGGAAAGCCTCATAGGAAATAATCTCTCTGCAGTTTCTAATAAGTGACAACAGTTTAAACATACCAGTAGAAGTCCAGTTGCTGTTCCCTAACGAGAGCTGATATTCCACTGATGTTAAGACAAATTCACTTTCAAGTTTCTCAACATCCAAATAAGACTGTGACTTTTGAGGGAGAGAATCATCGGCACAAACTAAAATATGAGAATAGAGACAAGGAATCGCAATTAGTTAATAAAAAAGTAGAAAGGCACAGCATAGAAAATTATCCGTAAGACAAGCCTAGCAGCTTTTTCAAGTCCATATGATGACAAGAGTCACGCCAACGGATTTTGTAAACCCCAACTACTTCATTTGGTGCAATGACAATATACTACAGAGCTAAGCAAAAATTTATTTCGTCTATGGAACCACACTCAGCACAAATGTAATATATTTGCTCAAAAGGTTGACATTCAGAATTCATTGTATTGGATACTTTACCTAGTTCCTGCACAATCAGCCTAGCCTTTTTATTTGGATAATTGTCTTTGTCAAGAGAAGTTTCTTCAATAGGACAATCAATCCAAGCATGTGCAGGATGAGCAAGCTGCAGAGCATTAACAGCAGCAGATAGAGCATTCAGTCTCTCTAGCAGAGCTAAAGACCTATGATGGTGATCTTTCGTTGCTGCTTCAGCTCTCAATCGCACGGAGTATAAGTATATGTAGCTCGCAGCACTACGCCAGTTATGTCTGTACATCTGAAAAGCATAAAGTAATTGAAAAGGATTTGGCTTTGTTGATAAATCTGAGCGCTCAGCCTGCAAAGGAAATATGTTAGTTATTTAATAATATTAACCTGTTAAGTATGACCCTAAACAAAATAAATCCAATTCTTTAAATATTATATGAAACCTTCCAGGCAAGCTCTTGCTCCACCTTCTCCACTAAACCAATCAATGGCAACTGGCCATCGCAAAGCATCTGAGAGCAATGAGAAAACAGAAATCCATCAAATGAATCCTGAGGAATATTACCGTCATAAAAAAATCAGTCCAATCAATACATCGTCCCCAGAAATAGGTTTTTACCATCAAAAAGAAAAACCAAAGAAAAAAAAGTTTCCAATATCTTAAACTTCATGCAAAGGTGAACTTTGGGGTAAAATTTACCTTCTCGCTTGGAACATAGCACAAGCAACTAGATAAAATCTATAGGTGAATTAGAGACTGTTTAGAGCTAACAAGCAAGATATGAACACTCATGCAGATGAATATTAACCATGTACACAGTGAAAATCAAAGAAAAACAACCTCTAAAGCATTGAACAAGGAATCAAAAAAGGAAATATCTACGTACTTGGTTCCGGAAGATTAAATGTTTGGATTCAACATATGTCTGCATCATGCACTCTCATGAAATGGATTGAGAAAATATAAATTTTCATTACTTCATTGATTCACTAAATAATTGCAATGTATCACTACTTTATAAACATAATTAAGCAAACCTAGAGATAGTTTGAAGGAAAATATGAGTAAAATATTAGAAAACAGAACTCTAAATTCAGATAACACTATCTCTTGGTTGTAGTTAAGAAAATCCCTGATTTCAAGATTCATATTCCTTCATTTAGGGTTTATAGATGTTTCAACCCGGATAAACACGAGGAGCCTTTAAAAAAACAATGAGAAAAGGTTGGTGGGAAAGAAAGTAGTCAAGGAAAAAATAAACTGCAGATACAGATCTAGGAAATAGCAACAACCTTAACAGCACCATGTTCATGAAGCACTATAATGAATCGTCTCAAACAAATACTCTTGCTTTCTTCATCTGGATTTGATATTATTGCACAATATGCATCGTGGTAGTTATCAAGATCCAACATCAATTTAAAGACATTCGACCAAAGTCGGCCCTTTACAGTAGTCACTGATTCCATCAAATTCTGCTGTGCGCTATCTGCAGGATGAAGAGCCTCATCAACCTGCTCAAGCGCAGCCAGAGCAAATTGGTTGGCAGCTTCATTCATATTGAACTGTTCAAATAGCTGCATCACCCATTGATAATACAGAAGCTTCCATGCTGCAGCTGAGGAAAGGCTATCTGAGAAGAGACATACATGGTTAAATAAAACATTGCATATATCTGAATCTTTAACAATAAAGAATCCACTAGAATAATGATTAACTACTTGACGTAACTGAAATCAACTCGCAGCCATCCTGCCTCACGCGGAAAACTTTGCAGAGCTGCAGAAGCTCCTTTAACTGATGAAGCTCTGAAAACAAACATTATAGAATGTAAATATTGCTCTCCTTTTCACATCACAAGGGAGAAATCAAATCGACGTTCAAATTTAGATCCTTGAGAATGCTTGTTGGAGATAATGCAAACTACAGTGTAATGAAATCTAAGCAAATAAATCCAAATTGATGTAGATAGGAAACAACAGATGGGGTATTATAGTCCACAATAAAAAAAAATTCAAATCAAACATAATAACCACACCTTGTAGGAAAACCCAGTGAAGGACTAGGACAACAGAAAAGTAAAAGTTACACAAAGCTGGATGAGCACAATAGAAAAGCCAAAACTAAAGAGTTGCAGACAGAGTCATGTACAGGGGAAAACCGAATTTTACATCTGTAACACTCAAATTCTACCACCTCAAGATAAGTGTCTGTTTCACATTAGATAAACCAGCAATCATGGTTTACAAAGAACTCAACATGCCTGAAAAAGCAGCGTACAGCTTCACAAGCATTCCTGTCTTTAACTGGTACATGCATTTCATGTTGTGTCTGAGCAACAAGACAACATCCAAGAAGATGAAGAAGGGTGGGCATTTTCCTATCAATGTCCTGAAGGCTTTCAAAGATTTTCTCCTTGCGAGAATAAACATCCACCAAACTGAGCAAATACTAGATTGAAAACAAAAATCAGAAATCTTGTTCTAACTTGAACACGTAGGTAAATGTAGTACAAGAATAGAAGAAACAAAAGCAACAAACCTTAGTTGCATTGTACTGGCCATGTCTAAGTAAGACAAGTGCCAGATCAATCGAATTGCTGAAGAACGCGGAAGATTCTTCCCCAGCTCTTCCCCAAATCATCCAGCTCGTAAATTCCCGGCTTAGACTAATCAAGTTACTGGGATTTGGAAGACGAGTTAAAGAAAGATGCTGTTCTCCTGAGGAACTTTGCATACTTAGTAATAGGATATATGCTAGGGAAAATTCACATTTCCCTAGCCTCCCATTCCACAGTCTTCTATCGACATTGCTACCTGGTAAAAATGTAAGTCAGGTATCAGGATGAAATCTACTTCCTCCACAATCAGTTGCATAAGACCTCAATTATCATAATGCTGCTAATCAGTAAGGTTTAGGATCAATATGAGAGCATGTGAACAGCAACTCTAAAAATTATCTTAAACAAGTAAATTTATTCCTACGAGATTTCTCTGACATAGTTTTAATAATTAACAAGCGATCATATGAGTATATTTACTAGTATACTGTCAAGAAGCTGCATCGCAAAATCAGAGGTCAAGTTGAAACCTTATAGAGTACCTTACCAATTTGTAAGGTATGAAAAGCTGAGAGCTAAAAATCTTCAACTGAGGTCAGCTTCAGATGGCGTGAGGCAGCTTCAGATGGCGTAGTCCCAAAGAAATAAATAATATGCCACTCTGTCACAATTTCTTGAATCATTGGAACTAACTCAACCTTTATTCTTGAAACATGGGCATGAGACATGTTTATCTGCAAAAGAAAACAAAGATAGATTGTTCCTAACATGAAATAAACTTATAAATGAATCCTGTTTGAGTATTTCCTTTTTTGTGGGCAGTAGAGCCAGCGATGCGAATCATAGGGAGTAAAGAAAGGACTACTTTTGTTTGTTCCTTTCACTAGGGTTGTTGAAAACAAAAGGAAAGAGAATTTGATGCCAAACTTGATTCATAATGACCGAAAACTCAGACAGAAAGGTTCAAGGCAGGGAAATGTAACAAGAAATCTACATAGGTAGGATTGAGAGGACAGAATAACTATCAGAGACATTAAGTATATTATGAAGCTTAATTAAGTACAGAAAAAATTCAATACGATAAATACTGTGATACCCTTTATACACACAGTTATACCCCCAGGAGAAATTACCATAAAGGGTGTAAACGATAATAAATCTTTCTAAGAGAAGGGTTTATTATATAGATAAGGTTCTATAGAGATTGATACCTTCACAAAAGGTATCTCATAGGAACAAAACAGCACAAACTAAATAAAAACAAAGGCCTGTTTAAGATAAATTAGGCCTAGTGCTTTGCTATCAGGAGATATCTTATACCTTTGTTAAGGTCTGATACAGAAATAGATACAGAATGTTAACATGCATCATGGTCAAAGAGCCAAGAAACTGGTTGAAACTTAAACCAATTGTTAATAAGTTCTATTTCTCCAATAGTACCCCATTAAGGGACGACAAATCTAAAAATCTTATCAGTTATGACCAATGAGATCCATGTTCCTGAGTGTCTTCATTGCAGCACGAAAGTTACACAGCTGCACATTCCAAATTGTGACATTATGGCCAAAACTTCACTCACTTATCTCATATACCAAAACCCATACCCTAAGAGGCAGTTTCTATTGAAAAGAAATGCATTTAAGCGAAATTTTAAGGATATTTATTTACTTCTTCAATGCCTATTATTTTTCCGTTAAATTGAGTACAAGATGAGAGTACACACAATGCTAGGATTCAGCTTTGTTAAAAATCAATCAACGGTAAAAGCAGAAGTTTTGATGTATACGGATCTTTTTTTCTAGGAAACAAACTTATAATAATAAAGAAAACAATAATTACATGAAGTAATTAGAATTGCCCTCTGAGAAGGCCAATATGGCGTGAAAAATGTTTAAACCACAGATTATACTTTTAAAGAAAAGGCATGAAGTGAAAAAATTAAAAATTGAAAAAAATGAGATACAAGCTTTATACTTCTAATCCCTAAAGCAGCTGGTGTGAACTAACCTGCCCACTGATGCTGATCATATAGCTTAACAGCATAAGAACATCAAATGCGGATTCAAACATCACTTTGGCAATTTGGGAATTAGCCTGCACTATAGCAGAACTATTTATACTGAAGACTGATTTGAAATCTACATCAAGGACCATTTTCTGAGGCACCAAAAACTTTAAGTATCTCAGAGCAACATCCAAGATCTTGTCCCAAGAGTTGGCTTTGTAGCGTAAAGAATGGAGAGACAAAAACATTTCCGCAGAAAATTTCCTCAGGTTTCTATGACTAGACAACTCTTTCTCCGACACAGCATCAGCTCCCAGTTCTGATATCTGTAGAGCTGCAATTGAAGAACTGTATCCAGTTTCCAGAATCTTTAGAAAGTTAGGAATAACATCGTCAGATGACATATTAGGTACGCATAGAAGTGACTCATAAAATATCGCTGATGAAGCTTTTCCCAACTGTTGGCTCACATAATGCACACATTTGAGAAAATCAAGTTGAATCTCCAAGTCAAATTCATCACCAGAATAGCTGGAATGCTTCTGTCCATCAAAGGAACCTGGTGTGCATAGTAAAAGTTGAGAAGACTCCTTAAATATTTCTAATTTACGAAACAAATTAATTGCAGAAAATAGTATCTTGAGTGAAGGGATAAACGCTCATGCAAAAAAATTGACAAGATGTTGATACCAAGTCTATTATACCATAGATAATATGCTCCGCATCCACCAATCCACGGAAAATAGATATTGTGCTACTCCTGACTAAGCCAATTGCACCTGTGACTGGATCAATGAATATGCCACATGCGGCATTATATTTGCACCAATTATTCACAAACCGTGAGCAAAACCTATCCCAACAATGAAAAGTTGAAACTGGACTTTCATAACCACCCTACAATAAAGTACGCTGTTATTAGCTCAGATTACTAATTGAATCTCCATCCGTTTAGCAAAACAAAATACAGTGCACTCTTGGTATGAACCAGTTAGAGGCTGGTCATTTCTACTAGATACAATTTCCCTTTCAAACTACAGATACAAACAAGGTCAATTGCAAGATCAAATTTTTTTTTAGCTGAACATCAAAGGTCTACACAATGAAAATCAGTAAAGTCCTAAAAGATTAACAAAAGAATGCAGCAGACACAATGCAACCAAGATTCATAGGATCATACTAAATAAAAGAGAAGATACAATAGTAGAATGAGGAACAGTATGTAATTGTTCAGCCGAAGAGCTTTTTTTTGTGATGCTAAATGAGACTAAAAGAGAATACCCGACGCTCAATAAGTGACAATATTTCCTTTTTAAGTCCATCCGTAGTGAACATCCCAAATTCAGAATCAGTGAAGTGCTTGTTATGATCAGCAAATGTTTTCTTGAGAACAGCACTGTGATGTACACCAGGAAAAAGTAGCCCATGTAGAAAAACAGAAGAGACAAATGGGACGACTTCCTCCTGCAGAATAAGTATGTCCATTCAGCATGCCAAGAAATCACGTAAAAAATATTTGTGCAAGCTGCATATATCAAGAAACGTACAACACCCATCCATTCAGCTAATCAAGTTTATGATGATTATAACCCAATGACAAAAAAGACTTGCCTTTGTCTGGATTCATTTCCCCTAGACTCCATCCTAGATATAACCGCAGAATTCTGCTATCTTCATTTATTCTCTCACTATAATACAGTTTCACCCCATTTTTTGAGATGTCTTTCATTTTTTTCAATTCTTACATATAGTTTATTATTACAATATCTATACACAATACACTATCGCTTATGATTATAACTGTAAAATATCAATACACCATCCAAATAACTAAAATTTTATTCTGTGATGATTCTAAGCCAACAACTCTTGCATGGTACATCTACAATAAAAATATTTTAAAAAATTCTCCTTCAAAAAATAAAAGCAAAGTTGCATTGCATTTTTCAAAACAATCTCCCAAAAACACATTTCTAGAAACACCACAAACCAAACCAAATGAAGCACATAGATATCAGTCATAGAAATATTTTATTAACCACTTCAAGATGAGTTTTAGTTGAAAAACTTTCATAAGCATGACCTGTCACAGACTCGTGACCAAATTGAGCATGTGATATAGTTAGATTACAAGATCCATAATGGTTTGAAATAGAAAAATCAATGCTAGCTAAGTAACGCTCTATTTGATCTAAAATAAGTTTAAAAATGGGTTCAGGCACAACGAAGGAAGTTCAGAACTTAGTAATGGATCAAGCACTTCTATATCATACAAACACCTAGCTTTCCCGTTCCATGTAATAGGAAGTTACTAGTATATCACGACATGAGAGATCTAAGAAAAGAACTTTGAAACAAATTTAAAATCTGGGAAAGATTGAACATTATCAGCTACACAGAGTTCAAATAATTTTTTACTTGGTTCCTTAAATTTACGCAATTCAAGGCATAATTAGAAAAGACAGTCTCCGCTCTTTCTAGTGAGATTGATTTGAAAAATACCAAAGAACGAATCTCTTTCTCCAAATCAAATTCTTTCATCCAAATGAAAATTAAGAATATACATAGGGAGAATAATAGCAATTAAATGCTGAGAACATTGAGTGAAGGGGAAGGGCGCTATTTCCTACCACGTTGATGACCAACCTTTTTGCATTGAGACTCGTGCAGGACATAAGATCACTTTGAATAATACAGGAAGATATTAAGAACACGACTAGAAACGGTATTGATTGACCATGTTTTCAAAGCATAATTTTCAACAACTTGCAGAATTTATCACAAGTTCATTTAAAGATAACTAGAATGCGAAAACTGGTGGGTAGTTGCTGTACTTCCAAATTAATGACGGCAAATCACAGAAATAGATCAACAGAACAAATTGCTTATACCACCTTGGAAGATGAAAATACTGAGCATGCTAGCGAGAAAAGATCTGCTGAAGAATGCTCGGAACTTTGAAACAGAAGATCAGCAATGAATGTTTCATGCAACTGATAGCAATGTACTAATTCCCTGACACGAAATCCAGTTTTAGTACAACAGTTAAATATAATTATTCAAGGAAAGATGCCAAAAGAAGACAAAGAAAGTATAAGCTGGAGAAAATTCAATTAAGTGCAGGGGAAAATTATTATACAAGCAAAATATATGTTCCGATCAACCGAACCACTATATAAGAGGCCAATAGGCTCCAAGCACTTACTCATTGTCATCCCAACATAAGTCGTGCAGAACAAGTCCATCTTCCTTGAGTATCCACAACTTGTTTGAAGTAAGACAAATATCTATGGGTCCACCCTGAAAAGGTTCAAACGGAAAATACATGAAAACTTGTTGGTTGTTTATCAGAAGCAGTACAAATTAGAAGCTGATTAATTAAGTACCTCCCGTAGTGAAATTTTTTTAAATGATGGCTCCAGAAACAATGTTAACCTGTCCACAGGATTACACCGAAGACGATGCAGAAATATTGAATCCACGCTATCTCCCTAAAAAGTTGAAATTCAGAGCGACATGTATGTTAATAGCAAATCAGTTATATTTATAGACAAAAATCATTTCAAGAATCCAAAGAAGTCTAAATGAACATTTTACCAATTACCAAACGTATTAGTTGCTCTCAAACATTTTTACTTCTGGAATTCCTTAGATTTACAAAATAACTTGGTTATCTCGCTGTTATTGAACTGTTTCTATGTGATTGGGTTTGAATCCTTCAAGTGCTGAAGTTTATGTGAGTTTGTTTCATACTTTCCAGCCAATTCTCTGTTTCAAATTCCAACTTCAATTATCAGAATTGCTCTCCATCTAAGTTGCGACGAATATCCTATAATAAACACTCACCCGAACAAATATATCAAAAGACCATACACGAAAGAGACCTGATTTTAACTTACTCCTCAAGCATCCCATTAACATCACGAAAAATTTGAATCACGTTAAAAGTAACTTCGCGTAAGGAAAAACAATTCTACCGCAAGCTTTACCTTTAACAATACAAGGTAAATCATATGAAGTCATTAACATCAATTCAGAAAAACAAAGAGATAGCCAACATGAAAATCAAGCTGATAGGAGAAAACGTCACACAAGGATAATACAGGTTCGAGTTATGCAGCTAATAATCCAAAGCATGGTTATGTCACATTTTCCCCACCTACCAAATGCTGATTGTGCAGAATTGCCAAAGGGATTATGCCTGCATTATAATCAGCTTCCCCGGCCCACAGCCTCACCAAAGCACCTGAAAGCATTAAACAGAAGTCATGACATATTCACAGCACAAGCTAAAAGAAAATCATGATATAAGAAAATAAGTCACAACAGGCCCACTTTGAAGAAGGGGAGAAAGCCTTTCTCTATAATGTTTTGTCACTAATGAGACAGACGACACCACTACACCAAATCTGCTAGACATTAAACAAAAGAATACCAACAATCAGAATAAAGCAAATAAACCTATCTGGGATTATAAATGGTAGATTCCACTCATGTCCAGCCTCCTCGACAAAACATCACCATCCCTCTGTTATGCAAACTCCTTTACGTATCTCATATATAAGCAGCACACATCAATATATAGTTTGGCAAAAAAAAAGGTCACTAAAATTTCTCAATAGCCTTCATAATGCATTTTTGTCTTATGAAGGTGATATTCTATTTCATCTTCTAAACAAAAATGCAAGAATTGATGGGAACTTGGTCCATGTAGTTATGACTAAAAACGGTAGGCAGATTAACTATGTTCATATTTTAGAATTCCAGCTTGTTCTAGTGAGAAGGAGTATTTCATCCCTTGTTAAGAGTTGCTACTCTTAGCCAAACTTTTATCTGCGTAAGGGCTGTGATCTTAATCTTCTTACCCTAACTTCTAGGATCTTGATTTGGTATCCAGATTTTTTACATCTTATGAAGTCATGCCTGGAGTATTGATACACAGATTTGAATGTTTATTATGGAGGTTTTCATCAGCAGGTTTCCAAGAGCGCCAAAACATCTTACAGAAAATTTCATATCTCCCAGGTTATTACAGATACAGATTTCCTCAAAAATATGATTTGAAAATTATTTATTTATACTACTCAGAATTTTCAAAAACCACAGCAAAGTCAAGATTATCAATAATATTAACAGAACAGAAAATTGACAAGTAACAGAACGTACCTGGCAATGATGCATATGACATCATAGTACTGAAAATTTTTCCACGAGTTGAAAGGTCCCAGACTCGAAACCACCCATCAGAATGAAGCACAAAAAGTAATTTTCTCTGGTGTACCTCTGTTATTACTAAATCCTGTACACCAGCTAGAGTTGGACCCCTGGATGACAAAAAAAAACGATCTAACCAGTTACTTGTGAAACAGAAAACAGAACAATATATGGGTTACTACCCACGGTTAGTAGTTTGGTTTGCTTGCATGTTCCACAAAATAAACTTTTAACTATTTCTTGACTTGATGCATAAAAATGTAGTAACTTACAGAAGTATAATCACGTATATAACTGCATGAAATGGTTACAGTAACTGAATCATCTTTCCCTATCTAAATCATGCATCATTTTAAATTGTACCAAAATTATCAGAGGCATAAGCCCCATGAGAATCATTCCTACAAAATTGAAGCAACATTCTCTCTATATTTTGACAATGGCCACGATCTTCTATCTTGGTCCTAGATATTAAAGAAGAGCCTTTATGGATTTAAAATTTTTCAAATTTGTATTCTTTAATTATCATATTTATCTTTTTGCCGCAAGTTTCTCTCAATAAATAAACAGTCCCATCACAATCTTTTCAACTAAGATAAAATAAAATGTGAAGAAATGCAAATCATTAAGTAGAAAACCTGGAATTTTCTATGACAAATAAAAGTGATAAGAGGAAAGGCAAGGAATGGACATGAATAAGACAACCTAATTCAAGAAGAGTTCTTCTGTTATGAGCGAAAATGAGAAACTAAGAACTGATCAACATTATATTGAAGAGCAAATGTTATTCATTTAATGGGTTTAATGAAAATGAAATACCCTTGTGGAACTGGAACTAGAAGCCATGAGAATATATACCTCGATAATATGCCCCACAAACGACCAAATCCAGTGTCGTCTCGCAGTTCAGACACGAAGCCTAAAACCGCCATCAAGAAAAGTGTCAAGATTAATACCAATTCATGTGATTATAGGTTGACATAATGCTGAGTAGATGAACATATCAGTAGTCAAACATCAAGAAAATGCCCAGACTTCTTGGGGATACAATAACAGCACAAACACCTGTCATTGTTTATAATCTGAAAAACAAGCCCATATTATTATCATAATGCTCAATCTTATTACATAACAGAGTCAAACAAACCAAAAAGATAAGTTTGACAGTTAATGGAAACATTTGTAATGTAAGAATAAAGAAAGACAAGATCCTCGTGAAGACCTGGAGCACTTGGATCAACTATGCCAGGTTGGAAATAACTAATGGATCCATCACTCCTTCCAATTACAAGACAACCCGTTGTTGCTGCAACAGCTTTTATTGTTCCGTTGTATGGTTCAATTTGTGTGTTATACTCAAGTATCTCATCAGCTGGGACAAGAGAAGAATTTTCATAATCAAAATTGTTCCTCAACCTAATGAGGAACGCAACCCCTGACATTGTCAGAGCATAAAGCAAAACGCGACTCCTAGATGCGAACTTTTCCTGCATGAACAAGAAAGCATGAGCCCTCAGACAAAGATTACAACCTGATAACAAAAATGAATAAGCATAAGGGAATCAACCGAGATAAATTCATTAAAGATAAAAGATAGACCCCATTTTTGCAGATAAAAGCAAATGGAAAGAGAGTGTCAGGGAAAATGAGTCGAAGTCCAATCCTTGATATCTCATTATTATTCGATAACTCCAAAAGCTCCAAGATATTTGATTGGCTCTTGCTAGTTTTCCTGTGAAAAAGAAGGTGGTGGTTATCCTTTCGACTTAGTGCAGAAGCCAGATCGTAAACATAATGAAATTTTGAAGATGGTATTCCAGGAAACATCACTCTGTTGTCACCCCAGATACCTAAGTCCAAACATGTAGTCAACCACACAGATGCTAAGGTCAAGAAAAATGTAAATTAATATCAGGAGTAAAGAACCCGTAACATGAAAAGAGGGTAACACAAAGTAGCATCTGAATTTAATATCTTGATTCTTAATGAACTATATGTTCGCTCAATAACGAAAGAAGGATATTAAAGCCCAAATAGAAAGAAGGGTGATTTTCTCACCCACCCTATAAAAGAACAAAAGGAAAATAAGGGAAAAAGGAAAGATGGTAAATTGCTTAATATATTGGCTACGATTGCATGAAAGTGTATCCCAGGAACACCCTTTATCAGAAAACGATGCAATAAAAACATATTATTCAGAAATAAAAATAAAAAAATTAATTTCACAACAATCTCTGCTTTGAACAGGTGTGAACGTAGGTCTACTTGCTTCAAATATTCCCCATCAAGACTGACGTACACATCCTACAATTAACTATCCATATAACCATATCTAGGACAGAAGCTTCACATATGTTAAAAGTTATCATTTAAAAGTGAACTAAGATACAGACGTCTCTCTGAAATAGGGGATTGGTGCCAGTTCAAGTAGATTATTTTGCTTAACAATAAACCGTGGCACAAGTGACATAAAAAAAAGATAATCAAGTAACACAAATGGGTTGTAAATGAATCAAGAACCATTCAAACAGATACTTTTAAATCCCTAGAGCCATTAACATGTGCACTTTCGGATAGCAAAGGTGACTCCATAGTCCATCTGGATCACTGATCACAACGAGGATGCGTAAGAACAAAATAATAACTTCCGTTGTTCTGGTGCACATTTGGGTTGGCATGAAGCACCGGGTGAATAACAGAAAGATGGATAGTATAACAGCGTGGAAAAGCATATGCTAACTTGGAGCAAAAGTGGTTGATAATACCATGCAATCAGAGTTTTGGAGTAGTATATGTTGACTGGATGTAGGCTGTCGCTACAGTATGACATTAGTGCTCTCTAAAGATTCCTAGAAAAACATAATAAAGTTCTATTTTTATGGAATAGTTGCCATCACTCTGTAACAATGTAATAAAACTGAAACAAAGACCACAGCACAGAAACCATCCCCGGTCAACCATGGTTGCAATAAGCGTGAGGGCAAGATTTTAGGGGAATGCCCTTTCGAAATTCCATTTTTTATGAGGTGTTCTCTTATGAGTATTTAGTGTAATTCAGTTGGCAGACAGCAGCTTTCATTTAACAATGAAATGTCTTTGCAAGTTCATTCAATCAAACTTCGACAGCATACTATAGCAGTTCCAAATATCAACTAGAAAAAGAGACAAGTCAAATATTTAGCATTCTAGAGTGTGTAACATTAAATAAACGAGACAATTAACACGAAAAACAGGCAAAGTGTAGTTGCATTGTCCAAGCTTGTAAACAAATACAGTTTCAAACAAAAAAAAAAAGAGAACATACAAGGTGTTATATTACCAGATAAAATACGACGGAGGATCTCCGATGGGGCAGCAAGAGGCGAAGTCTTTGGTAACTGGATTTTGCTGAGTACTGGGATATGAATTAGAAGAAGATGGGATGGATAATTGAACCCACTCCATGGAGTCGGTGCTAAGTAAAGGAACCTCCATCCCCGCCATGCGCCACCCGCCGGTGTTCTCCATTGACGCCGTCGGAGACAGGAGAGTAGCTGCAACGAGTAGTCCTCGGGTTTTATGGGAGGGAGGGGGCAGAATTTGGTTTTTTAATTAATATATTTTGCGCTATTTTATGAAATTTATAATAATGTGAGCAGCCGAGTTCGAAATCCGGTGCCCTCGTTTAATTATTTTTTTTTAAGCAGCCGGGTTTCCAAGACCATGCCCTAGTTTAATTAAGAATTGGATTTTTCATTTTCGACGAAATAAGTTAAATTAATTTCAAAGAAACAACTTAAATTAATTTTTTTTTTGGTAGGAAGGGTGGAGATATCCAAATATAACTACTATTTCTTTCAGATTTTTCTCATTCCTCCAACGCGCTTATTTTTAACTTTTTTAAAAAATAAATCATTATTTTAATAACATTGAAAAACGTATAGTTAAAAATTCAGTATTATCTCATTTTTTGTTATCTTTTAAAAAATATTAACGAAAGAGGGTCAACACTTTATATATATTATATATATATATATATATATTTTTTTTTTTCCTGAAAGTACTTCTTAGACGTTGTTTTACAAAACTTAATAAAAAGTGGATTATAAGTTTTTAAACTTATAAGTTATAGGTCTCATTCTGAATTTCATACGATTTAAGAAATATTCTACACAAACTAAAATTTATCTATCAATTTGACAATCTATTCTAATGAAAAAAGCTAACCGTTTAAAGAATGTCCAATGCAACACAAAAATGGTGTTTAGCTTAAAGTATCTATAATGTAACACCAAAATGGTGTAACACACCGTTTTGGTGCTGCAAAATGAAGTCCAACTCTTTGACACATCTTTTCAAAATGCTGGTGCAGCACCAAATATTTTGCACCATATTTGGTGTGGAGCTTTTTGCTCTGCGTCCAATATCTATCTTTTTTTCTTTTTTATTATAATAAATAATTATTAAAAAATATATTATATAAAATAATTTAAAAATAAAATTATAATAAATAATTGAATTAATTAATTTTATTGATCCTAATAAATATTTAACGATATTTTCGTTTTGTTTTATATTAAAAGTTTAAAAACTTTTTATTATATAAATTAATAATTTAAATGAACTTAATGTTTTTATTTATTTAAAATATTTACTTAATTAACGGAATAATTAAATCAATTGAATATTTTGGAACTAGATTTCAGATATATAATTGAAATTTAAATATATCCAGAAAATAAGTAAATTATATAATTAAAAATTCAAATATAAAGGTAATGAGAAAAAGTATCATAAAACAATAAGATAAATAATCAAAAATCTCAAGATAGATCCAGTTCCTTCAAATTCACAAAAATATGTTGTTCAATTAAAATTTATATATTAAAGTTATTTAAGTATTTTAATATTTAATTATGATTATTAAAGATAATATATACGATATAAGACACGTTGATATATAAGAATTAATGAAATATTATATATATATATATATCAAAAAATAATTTTAATATATTGGCACAGCAATAAATCCATGAGTTGTGGGCATCCAAGATCATCTGTGTCCCCACAAGAGGTGTGTAACTGGTTCTAAAGATTATGTGTCATGATTCTCAATTAAACTAGCCATGATTCTCAATATGTTTGGCTCATCGACTGATGGACTCTCTCTTCTCTTGGAAAAAATATTGACTTTTTTGAAACATTAGCAAATTAAATTACGAACGTATTCCAAACAAACCCAAATTATTATTGCTTTTAATATGATTTGTCCGCAACCATATGAGTAGGAAGCAAATTTATATTTTAAGTTAAACTAAGTGAGAGAACATTATGTCCTCTTCTGATAGTGTGACTAAGTCTATCTAACGATACTTTTAGTGTAATTAAAAATATTTAACATAAAAAATGATATATTTTTATGGATGTATCCGTCTCATAAAATACGACCGCGACATGATTTTACAAATACAATTATGATTTAGGAGTAATACCCGAGTTAATTATTGCATTTCGTCGTGTAAACCGTTGGAATCCACTAGTCTTATTGGGCAGATAATGTCATGATATTTCAAATTTTAACGCATGAAATATTCAACGATGTAATGATGCCAAATTCCACAAATCAAAACGGATATACATAGTATTAGGGGTGTCAAATTTCGACCCGACCCGAAAACCCGATCCGAACCCACCCGAAAAAAATCAGGTTCGAGTTGGGCCATTTCGGGTTGGTTCGGGTTCGGGTTAGCATTTTTTTGAAAAATTTTTACCCAACCCGACCCGAACCCACCCGATCAACCCAAATTACCACTAAAATGCTTTACAACCCGATAACCCAACACAAACCCACCCGAAAAAATCAGGTTCGGGTTGGTTTGGGTTCGGGTCGTGTTCGTTTTTTTTTTACTTTTCGCCACAACCCGACCCGAACCCACCCGAATTAACATCCCTACATAATATGATAAAATGATAATGTCGATGATTGTAACTATGACGCCAATATTAAAACATTTTGGACAAGACATGAGGTTGAGACCTTAGTCTTACAAACTATCCTCCGTTCCGGACTACAAAATTAAATGAAGAAAAAGTTAAGTGATGATCATAAAAGATAAGAATAGATGGGAACAATTATGACTCATAATTATACATATTAATTGAATCTTTATATCTTACATAGAGTCACCCTTTCCTCTCTCTCTTGTTCCCAAATCTGTTCAAACTGTGAATCTATAACACTTCGATAAAATCAAAGAAAAAAATAACAAGGAGAGGAAAAACTAAACTTTGTATTAATCTCCGCATGCATCCCATTTCATTGTCCAAACGTAACTTTCATGGATCGCCGCGGGGAGTGGGGCAAGCAAGTACTTGTTTTTTAAGGTTTTCAATAATCATAACGAGTTTCGTATTGAAACGATTAGCAAAGCACTTTGGCAACCATCCAGCCGGATCCAACTTCACCATGCACCCAAAAAAAAAAAGAACTATAAAATCCAGCCGGATAATATGATAAGACAAGAATTATTAGTGGATTTACCTGAACAATGTAAGTGACCATACAAGAATCATGTTCAAGCTTCTCAACTACCCATCCAGACTGCAGCAAGAGCCCTCTAATTGAATTGTTCTGTTTTGGATGTAATCCAGCTGCTATTTCTTTTGGCAGAGAAGCCACTGCTACCACCTTTAATTAAAAATGTCATTTAGAACAATGTGAAAAGGTAGTATCCGACAAAGGGTTAATTACCAAAGTTCCATCATCCATTGTCTCGCGTCGCTCATAAACAATAAATTCTCTGTTTCTGAAGGAAGGCTTGGATTTGTCTCCAAATCTCAGGCGAATTATGCTTAGGTTTTCTTCAAGATCTTTGATGTACTTGGCCTCTACTAGATCAGGATCCCATTGCTGCAAATATTTTATTGAAGGTGAATATATAATTAATTAAGAAACTTGTGTGTATATAGTTCTTCAAACTTGACTCTCTCATTCTAATCTATCACATCCATTTTCAGGCCAAGTACCTTGGCTGCATCAATAGCATTGGCCACAGTCATGAACTGCTGCGGAGAGACAGATTTGAGCACCCAACGGCTGCGAAACGTGTGGAGCGAACCCGAACGTCGTCTGGATATCTCCACGCCATTCTCCATTCCCACAGCTTCCCACACATCGTTCCCAGATAAGCTCCCGACCCGGTTCGATTCCGAAGCGGAGAGCAATTCTTGGATGCAGTTTTCACTCGCATGGTAAACGTATCTTCTCAAAGAGTCCTCGCTTATAGACCTATATCAAAACAAGCAATAATATTGACAAGCTCGCGGTCGAGATATAATAATTACCAACAGATATATAGTTACAGCAGGGCTAGCTTTGCATCGAGTTTACCAAGATCTGCTACAGCTTGCTGGGCTGCCTCTCATGTTCTTGCACGTTCAATGGGGCTGCTGTTCTTTTAATGAATCAAGTTTGAGAGTAATTGATAAATATCCAAGTACCTTTACTTAGGACTATGGAAATGCGCATATCATTCATCACAATATAATGGCTTATCATACTAATGATCTAACTGAATTTGAGATGGTACAATAACAAAATCAGGACTTTATAAGAGAGAAATGATATCCTGTACCTTGATTCATATAGGTTTTAAATCGAGAAATATGCACGAGTAGGCAGGGATCCGTTGGAGATGACTTATATAACGGATTAATTCTCAGGGCATACCCCACAATATTTCAGTGTGGAATATGCTCCACACGAGAATCGAACCCGTGAAGGCAGGGATATCACTCCCACGTCACCCCAAATCTTACCAACTCGCCTGTAACCCTGTGGACAAAATCATGACTTTTTAAATTTGAAGTGGGCCGGATTAATACATATTTGATAGGTAAACCATATGCCTATTAATAAAATGAAAAAACAATGTATATCACATGTTCCAGATTTTGGTATTTCAAATTTCCTTTTCCATCATTTGTTCTTTTTTTTATTTATTAAAAACCCCTCTTTATCAATTGTTTATAATATTTAGAACCAACATATTTATATATAGTGAAGTTTATCCCCGGTTTATAACAAAACAAAAAGAATCATTTTTTCACACTTAAAATATCGAATTTCTATATTATTAGTCCGAAAGAAAATAAATAAGAGTAAAAACTATGGCTTGAATGACTATTCATCTATTATATTTGTATGCAGACAGATAACGGGAAAGAAAACTGTATGAAAAGATAGTGGAATGTGAAGCTGATACATACAGTATCGCATTACATCAGCACTCGTAATTTTACAAAAATTAAGATGTATATTACATACTAAAAACTGAAATTTATCGACAAAGATCAATGCCAACTTTTTTTATAGGGTCTGTTATGTTGGTGACTCGTTGAGGACGAGATAATGATAAAAGATGGAAGGATTGTGTGTAAAATAACAGGAAGTGGGCCGAAGAGATTGGTGCACATGGAATGCCAGGAGCTACTCCATGATTAAATCCTCGACTCCTAATTTTATCTTCGAGTGATCTCTCTCTCATAAAGGCCAGTGGCACTCCATGTGCATCAACTTCCCCACTCCACTTGACTCCTTTTCTAAGTCGAAGAATCTTATTAATTATCTTCTGATTGTGATACTTTCTGGATTTTTTAATTTTTTATGCTCCTTCACTCGTTTATTAATAAAGTTTTATTGTTTCTGATTACAGTAAAATACTCTGATCACGAGAGGATCAAGTCAATTTAATTGATATGTTTTTTATAGTATTAATATAATTATCCGTTGATTTATGTGTTTTGGAGAAGCTCGAAGTAGTTCTTTTATTGGATTAATAACATATGTCATATATTATTTTAATCGTAATGAATATCTATTTTTTTTTTTGGGTAATGTGATGAATATATCGTGTAAAACTTGATATTACTGAATATATTATAAATGATTTCTGAATTTTACAAAATAAATTTATGATCCTCGGAACACTTTCACATTTATTAGTGGATAGTGATAGTTACCAAAAACATACGAACGAGAAAGGGAGAGATGGCATAAGTGTGCCTTTTTAAAATTATTCCCTTGAATATTCAAGAGGCTACATTTTTTTTTTCAACTGGTAATTACGCTGGCTGCTTAATTGAATACCATTTCAGGTTTTTTAGTCTACGCCTCTCGATTGCTGAAGCATCGTGAGTTTACCAAAAATCGAATCCAAGAGATTTTTTTCAGAGGTGCCAAATTCCCGACTATTCAAATCGATAAGATGAGTATCAGGATTTTCTTATAATTATGTTTTCTTGTTGATGATGAAGAGATTCGATCACTCATGCCATATATAACGATTTTTTTAAATGATGATGTGATCGGAAACAGTTTACAGGGGCCGAATGAACTATTTTAAAACTTTTCAAGATATTTTTTCAAGATAAAACTTTTATTCAGTGTAAGTATGTCCGGATAAAAGATTTTATCCGCTTGAATTTTTATCCGGATAAAATGTTATATCCGCTTAAGGTTTTTTTCAGATAAAATAACTCATTATTTTGTTCGTTTCTCGATCTTGGTTAGAAGAGGTTAAATACATAAAAGATGCAGATATGTTCCACCGTTCTTAGTGATATGTCATGGAAGCTTAAAACAAGTTTGTAAAATTAAATATGCAGGAATTTGTTTATGGATATTAGGAAATAATCAACTTTTGTGTCACCCCTTTCATTTCCGAAAGAATTTCACTGGAAGCCATTACTGAAATTGCAGAACTTACTTCACCACTAAGATTTATAATAGCGATAAACAATTATTCAACCACTTAAAAATCCATTGTGAGCTAAACAATGACTCAATAATCCAAGTTCTATTATACTATGTTAATGGGGGTAAAAATACCGAAATTCTGTATACAAACTTACATATCGTAAAATATTGAAAATACCGAAACTTTTGGTATACCGAAAATGTCGGTACGGTAAAATATTCGTACCAAAATTTGTGTTCGCAGTATAAAATTTATAAATTTTTTGTATTTAAGTACATACCAAAAAATTTTCAAACTATCTATTAAATATTCCACACATACACATATTAGTTATATACTATAACCATAATCACAATTGTATCTGGTCTTCGTCTTTTTTCACCTATGATCTTCACCACCAAAACACAACGGTTGGCTAAAACACCGTCCACAAGACGGAAGCAAGAGACGAAGAGATAGAGCTTAA
Organism: Dorcoceras hygrometricum; assembly: GCA_001598015.1. NCBI lineage: Eukaryota > Viridiplantae > Streptophyta > Magnoliopsida > Lamiales > Gesneriaceae > Dorcoceras > Dorcoceras hygrometricum. The sequence goes on from KQ995297.1 coordinate 75,602, forward strand.
GCAAGAGGCAAAAAGAGACAAGAGATAGAGCCTAAGCAAGAGACAAATTCGACAGAGTCGAAGCAAAATACGATGCCGGACGAAGAGACAGAGCTGAAGTAAAGCTCACCAAAGATATGACATTTTATTCATTTCATTTGTTATAATCTTGCTTTTAGTTTTTTTGTTTTTAATTTTTTTTATTTGTCATAACTATTATTATGATTGCCATGATTATATTATATTTGTCGGGAGTTTTGGTTGTCTGGAAATAGATTAGAGATTGTGGGAGAAACTTCATTAAAATGTAATTTTTTTCTTCGATCGACTATGAATGTTGAGCTGGTGATTCAAGTTTCAATTCAACAATGAGTTATCTAATCCTGTAGTTATATGAGAAAGTGATATTTTATATTAAAGTATTCATGTTTTAGTTGTCTAGTTTCAAATTGTATTTATATGTATACATGACTCATGAGGTGGAATATTCAAAATAGATTAAATGTATGTATTTCGTGTGTGAAATGTTTGTAAAGATGGTATTACCGATACCGTACCGTATATAATTTTCGATATATCGATATTTTCAGTATAAAGTTTACCCATATCGCAGCTCGGTATACCGACAATTAGGTACAACGAATTTTCTGTACGACAGTATTTAATTTTCTTAATAACTATAAAATAATAATCATGCACGAGATCCTAACATGTTAAGAGGTGAACTATCATATCCAGCACCACAAACGTCGTCACTTGAACAACTTAGATTAGGATATATATATATATATATATATATTAAACGTAATATTGTCATTTTGTGCGCATCCTCTGCCTTTTAAAATGAAAAAAGAAAGGAAACGACGACAGATTCAAAGAAACGCAAAATAAAAGAAAAGAGAACATAAGCCACAATTAAGCATGCATATTTTTGTTGTAGAAAAAATTGAATAAGCTGCTGAAGCCTTGTGAGAAAATGAAAATATGGTATAATTTGGAAGTATATATAAGATACGCTCGCAACATTTGCATAGAGCTATATTTTCGTTTACACCTTTGTCGTTTCATTCGTATTTAATACTATTTTATCCATATTTTTTTCATTTTTATCATGTTATCAGTCAATTCATGGCATATTAGCATTTTTATTTATCGGTCAATTCATGACACATCCTAGTACTTTCATTTTTGTTTTTCTTTAAAATTTTAGTCATTTTTCACCAGATTAATGTTGCAGCAACATTGCGCACCCGAGGGAGCCGTTCCCAACCCGTCCCACGGCCGGCACGCGGTGACCCGCTCTCGCCGGGCGAGCAGCTCGAGCAGTTCGCCGACAGCCGACGGGTTCGGGACTGGACCCCTTGTGCCCAGCCTTCAGAGTCAATCCTTTTCCCGATGTTACAGATCCAATTTGCCGACTTCCCTTGCCTACATTGTTCCATCGACCAGAGGTTGTTCAACTTGGAGACCTAATACGGTTATGAGTACGATCGGGCGCGAACGGCACTCGGTCCTTCGGATTTTCAAGGGCCGTCGGGGGCGCACCGGACACCACGCGACGTGCGGTGCTCTTCCAGCCGCTGGACCCTAAGGGTGAGCCGTTTCCAGGGTGGGCAGGCTGTTAAACAGAAAAGATAACTCTTCCCGAGTTGGGATGATACTTTATATTTGTGTAATCGTGTGTCCGCACATTTAAATGGAACTAGAAATTCCTTCACATTCTAAAATTACATGTTTATTGTTCTTGCATCACTACAATCCGAATAATACTTTAAAACTATGAAAAAGTAACACACAAATAAAAATAAATAAACAAACATACAAACACGTGAACACCGTCACATGTAATATATTAAAATTTGGTATTAAATGCATCGTAAAATATAGCATCAATCTGCAAACTTGTGGTTAGTGGGATGTTCATGTAGCAGTATAAGAAGAATTGTTCCCAAGTCCCAGAAGCGTTCAACTCTTATTTATACCAAAGAACATGCAAAATTTATACAAATACGGAAGCCAAATGGTTATCTCGGCATAGATAACAAGCCCAAAGAATGAGGGAAAAAAAATGCTCCTTTATGTTATCTATAGCATCCTTTGTCTGTCCTCCATCTCGCGCAGACTCCGAACCATGAAAATCGTCGAAATCTGCGTACACGCGTAGCCTGGAATCGAAACGTATCATATATTGAAGGATCAACACATAAAACTAGAAAAAGAAACGAACAGAAAAGGTTAAATTTGGCATATGCAAGGGTACCTTTACCCGCCTGAGAGGTTGGCTGCTGTTCCAACAGAACAAACCACTGAAACCGGCATTTAGTGATCCGGATTTGAGTGCACTGCATAAGACATCGAAAAATTTACAGCAAATCTTTTTTCCAAATGACAAGTTTTGATGCATAACATATTTTAATAATGCCATAAGATGAAAATAAAAGTCCACACCAGATTCACTATATGGAATTAGTAAGACATAGACAAGATAATACTCACATATTTTCTTGGCCAATATTGCTCCCAAAGCTTGTGCTATGCAATAAGCTTGGGGCAATGGGATGGCCATCAATCATCTTTGTAGTCCGGTCCTTATCAGATGCCCTTTCCTTGTTCATTTTCGAAGCCGTGATGTCATAGCTAAACTCATTTTGCCAGTGCTGGGATGGCAGATTTTCTGAACTTGTCAGCTTGGAACGATTTTGATGAAATAAATAATTCTGATTTAGATTATGATTCGTTTCAGCTTTTGAATGAGCCACTGGCTCCGAGATACCTCTCTCCGTAGCATGTGACAGTGCAGTTTCTAATCTTTGGTCACGTATTATTGATCTCATTCTCTGCACTGGAACAAGCGGTTTGCTCTCGCTCCATGTGCTTGATGTATCATTTTCTTTGGCAGCTTCGAACTGTCTTGTTTGGTTAACTTTGTACTCACTATTGATCAACTCTTCTAACTTGCTTTCTGTTCTCTTCGAGCAGCCTAGGTTGTTATTCCGGGCAGCAAATATGTATTTCTTGATTTGCTTCTGACCCAAAGAATCTGGTAAAAGGATAATTTCAACCTCCACGTTGTGTTGTAACACGATTTCGAACAAGTACGCGATACTGCTTAGAAAACCTTCTGCTCTGGTTTTAATAGCACTATCTTGGAAGGCAACATAAGCAACAAAGCCACCTGCAAGCAGAAACTAAATAGATCAGGAGTGCAGAGGAAACCACTTCAAAGGCTAGGCTCTCTCTTTAACGTTTCCTTAAGGTGAAAAGGCTCACCTTTAACTTCAGATATGCATACTAGCTTTCCATGAGAAGAAAGCATTTGTCTCAGAGTCTGGGAGTGGCATTTTTCAATACACAGGACCCAAATATCTGCCAACACCTTTAAGTTCATGTATCTCAAAGCCGTTTTTCGATTTCCACAATCATATTGAGAGAGAACCAAAGCTTCACCATTCACAAACTGGTTGGCGCTAGAATCGCCACTTGCAGCTCCAACCAATGAGATTGGATCATCTTTTCTCGTTGTATTCTGGCCAGCTGATATTGAAAATGATAATTCAGAGCCTGATTTTTCATGCGCAAACTGCTCATCAGTTCTCGGCTTTTGGGCAGAAGATCCTCCTACCATTTTTATGCGGTCCTCCTCCGTTGTTTTGAAACTCTGTCGTCTGCTACCGCCCGAGTTGGCTTGACCAAGTAATGGACCAGAACTTAATTGTAACAGGGTTGCTGTGAACCACGTTGACCGTTCGGTCGACACCCTCAGATGCTTCTCCGATTCAGAGAGAATCGTCAACACATGCTTGAGTGTGTCTAGTTCTCCTTCAGACACTGAAAAGTCACCATGGCATTACTTTTAAAGTTGAAATTATATCATAAAACAGGAGGCATCAAGGAAACCATAAAGAAAGAATAAACCCAGTCTCACTTACAATTTCGTCCAGCGAAGAAGGAATCATTGTTCTTCGGATCAATATCCAAGAAATGTCCAGCAATAATATCCACAACAAGAGTCGCCATCCGAGACGTTAAAACGACAGGATCATGACCTGAATTCATCAATTCTCTGGCCCTTTTCACTGTTTCGGTAGCATTTGATGTCATGGCTAATTCCAAAAGATTCAGCAATCTCTCATCAGGAACAGCTCCAATCTACAAAGAAAAGAAGCAATTTACATGACTTGGTTTGATCCAATCAATGAATCCACCTGATAAGAAATCATCTGCAGCCACTGATATTTGCCTGCCTTCTGAGTTCACCAACTCAGACAATAATTGAACAGCTTCCTTTCACAATCCACCTATCAACTTAACATGGCATATTATTAAATATACAGGGCTGAGCCAAAATCGATACCTTGTGGCAAATGATGTAGTTCCCTAATAGATAAGCACACATTTCAATTGTTATGCCAGTAGAGCAAATATTACTACCTAACAATCTGCTCTCAGGAGTCCTCCAAATTACAACTCATGGCATGAAACAGATGGCCTTGACTATGATAACGGTTGTAGGATCGAGTTTTCTCTTGTCAACAAAAGTTATTACTAGTGATAACGATCCAACTCAGATCTTCTAAAACATACAACTACTTCAACACCCTGTTTAGATTGATATGCAGAAAGGATAATTATTGCTTTCCACAACTTCTGTATACATTGATACAAGATTTTAGTTTCCGTTACGAACAAGCATGGAAAGTACCACATTGAGCAGAGGAAAAACACGATTGTGTTTTAAGAAGAAATGTGAACTAAAACTCACAAGTTTATTCACCATGGATGTGGTGATTCTTTTCCCAAACAGGGTCAGCTGATCTAACATAGTTTCTGCATCTCGTGGTGAACCATCTGCATTCGAAGCTATCAACTCGAACACATCTGATTCGACATCTAAGTTCTCATCATCAGCAATTTTCCTGAGTCGAGCAATTATGTCGCATATGCTAACTTTGTTAAAAGTAAATCTCTGACACCGGGACAACATAGTATGATGCACATTATCAATATCAGTTGTGACGAGAATGATAACCACACGCTGTAGAGGTTTCTCGAGGATTCGATGTAGTGACAGCCATGTCTTCGAAGGCAATAAGTGACAATCGTCCACAACAAAAACCTTGTACTTGACAAGATTGGATCTAGGTTCCCTCAAAAGGTTTCTCAAAAGATTTTCAACTGTTTCAATTCCCTTCTTATCGGAACCATCAACTTCGAAAAGGTCACTGATCTTGCCAGATATCGAGTCAACACATTCTCTGCATATCCCACAAGGCTTGAAGTCGTTAGTGGCGAGGCAATTCAGAGCAGTAGCAAAAATTCTTGCAGATGAGGTTTTTCCAGTTCCATGTGGACCTTGAAAAAGATAGATAGGGGCGATTCTTCCTCTTGAAATTGCACTCATGAGGGACTGAACAACTATGTTCTGCCCAATCAAGTCCTCAAAAAGCGTCGGCCTATATTTTTGACAAAGATTTATGGCAGTTTGAGGAGATTCTTTCCTCGAAATTGCCGAATTAGGTGCCACATGCTCAAACTTGTCTCGACTCCTACAGCTTGAAGACCACCTTTTTCCATCCAACCTGTTCGAAGCCTCCAAATCAAGCTCCCCAAAATTTGACGAGGACTCATGACCACTGTGCTCATTTCCTCTGTCCTCCCCACTATTGCTAAGAAGTGATACGACAAATTTAGCTGTTGTCCGAGAAGACAGTCTCCTCTTGTTGGAAGCCATAGATGTCTGATGTCTTCTCTGATAGCTCCTTTGACTTCCACACAAAATGGTGCTTCCTTTTCTCCTTAAAGTTTCAGAAATAGATGGAGGATAGCTACTCCCATATCCTACTCTAGTCTTCCGTGTTAACTTCTTCGACCAATAACAAGGAATTCCACACCTCTGTTGGACGGAAAAATCCATTTGATCATCTGCCTCGTCTGCTAAATCATCTCCCATGGTTGGATTATGGGGCATGATAGCACTCGAATCCTTAAAGCCGTAATCATAATAGGAACTCGTAGACAATGCTGGAGTACTATGTGAAGTGGAATCTTCCTCTTTCCCATGAAACTGTTTCATCGAAGAACGAGCAAGAAAGGAATAACATTCATCCTCTGTATCATCAGAATGATACTCCAAACTTACCAAACCATCCTTCTTTAGACCCACATCAGTCAAATTCTCCACCATGTTATTAACACAACATCCACTCAGTAGTATCTGTTTCTGCAATCTACCATTAGAACGAAGCCAAGTCTTACTATATTGCTTACTTCTCTTCGACTTCTTAGTCGTATGTCGAATGGAAGGAACAAGATTGGCGTCTTTACACTTGAAGATCGATGAATCATACCCATCACTCAAATAAGCATAACTCTTGGAATGATTTCCCACAAGTTTACTTTCATGATTTGAGCATTCCAAATCAACACTCTCCTCATGACTCGAATAGGCCTCTTCGTCATTCTCATTCTCAGGATCACCATCCTTTTCGCTCTCGGATTTCGAACTCCAATTGTACAAAAACACCTTCCTTCCTTTCTCTCTCACATTCACATTGCCTCTACTCACAGAATCATCACGACTACCACAGTTACTATTGCTTTTGACATGCAATGGGGTTTGCCAGGAATCGGGAATAGCACTAGCATCATCATGGGCATTCTTGTAGTGATGCGCATAATGATGCTTGCCGAGGGACCTCACGGAGTTCATCGGAGAATGCCATGATGAGGATGTCCCGGGGTCCCGCGACACCCGAGCTCCCTTTCGAATTTGACTCAATTCTTTCTTCAAATCCAAGCAGCCTGGATCAATCCCACCACCACCCACCATTCCTCCCATCAAGCCACTAGTTTGACAATGCCAACGATACAACAGTAACAAATACCAACAAGAACACTACTTATGCAGGCAAATGCAAATGAAAAATTCAAAACAAAGAGTCAGATATCAGGACAAGAAAAGGCATCGCTTTGCACAAGGGAAAGAAGGGAGTAGAATAGATCTCACGGCATTTAATTTCTTTCTTTATGAAATTTCTTCTCAATAAGCATTCAATAATGGGTGGTCTGAAATAAAGAATGTACAGCTAGTGAGTAGAAGTAGACCAGTAGGAGAAGGAAAACTATAGGTAGAGTCTGATTTTTCTAATGCTATAAAAGAAATATAAATCGAAGAAGATGAATAAGTGCGTCCCACAACATGAACTGCATGTATGCTTCTCATCTGTTTATTCACTTTTAACAAAATCCAAGAGAATGAAAAGGTATTTCCTCCTATTAGGATCGTGAGGGCCCGGCTGACAAAGAACAGATTTTGATGCTCCAAACACTTTCGTTTCCACAATTTTCTCATTCTCTATTTTCAAAACTGATTGACTTTTCTTTTCTTATATCACTCGGGATCCTAAACCAAAACTGGTTGACTATTTTAAGAAAGAAAAACGTTCTGGAAAACGTTAGCTTTTAGCCTTAAGATGTTGAGAATCAAATATATTATAAACCAAACTATGAGTAATAAAATTTTTTCTTGAACCTAAGTGAAGGAAAATGGAATTTCAACTTTGGTCGATAATATATCAGGGAACTTATTTGAATATAAACGTGTACGGGTTTGATAGCTATTCTCCCCGTCTGAACAAAATACACATTTTTTACACTTTCATTATTGTTTAGTTTAGAGTTTGTGACAATATTATACCAAATGGAGGCCTAAGAAAACTATAATAAATAAACAGCGCATTTGGCATTATTTAGTCCCTTTCGACACGAATAAATAGGAGTAAATGCAAATAAATGACATCATTAATTGTTTTGCTTCAATCAGAATGTCACTCTCGAGTGGTGGGATGGCAAATCGGGATCGAGGGCGACGGCCCCTACCAATAATTTCTCTTTCCTAAGATTCAAAAGCCATATCAATTCCTTTTTTTTTGAAAAAAAAAAAGACATGGCAATAATCTAGATCTTACACCAAGATGGTGAAATCTCATATTGAAATATCATAGACTTTTATAAATTTTTTTTAAAAAATGTTTGTGATATTCATGTCGGATTGGTTTAATAGAGTAAGAGAACGACTACTAATAATGAATTTTAAATTCTAATCATATGTAAGTGTGTTATTAGTTTGGAACATAATAATTTGTTTATGTTGTGGTTTAATTAGACATATATATATATATAATGACAACGCTACATTCTCACAGTATCCATTTAATTTTTATTTAGATTTCAATAACACAGCTAGATTCTCAAATTATCTACTTTCAAATATATTATACCTGACAAATATTAGTGTTAGTTAAAACTGACCCCTCTTTAAAACGTACTACTTACTATGTTCATCAAGTCGGCTCGCTATATCAATTATCACGTAGCTTTAGTTGTAATGCCGTGTCCCATTTGTCAGGAAGATTGTACTAGGCAATGGTTTTCGGTCAACGTAATTATTATTGTTATTTTTTTTTTTTTGCCAGATGTAAACTTTGTATCCATTCCTCAGATCTCATTACCTTATATAAAGAAAAACCTAGATAAAGGGATAAGATTATTAAAACTTTAGTTATCCACCATTCCCCGTGTCCATATTCTTCTCCACTACTGAAAGTGTTGAATAAGGCTAGTGGCCCGAGTGGAGATTTTCTCTCTTTCTTTGAAATGATGAGGTAGAATATCTTCGATGATACTGGAAATGAAGTCTACCTGACTAAAACAGGATGCTGATCTCAACTATAAAAGCAAGATTACTGTAAGGAATGAAGTTGAATGATCCATCCATGATGGAATACTATATTATAAAAAGTGATGCTTAAACAATTTCTCAGAACCCTCTCAAGTCTCAATCACCTTATTCTCACTAAAGCCAACCAGAATTGGAATGTATTATTATTCCATATATTAATATTTCAAAGTATAAAACATTGATGATCTGATGCTCTGTTGGTTAATGAAATTGTTGGAACGGGGAAAGGGCTAGGTGCAATCGGATTGACTACTCCTCCCTTCGATGCTTCCTCTGAGAAGCCTGCTGATATCATCGAGAATTCGATATTAAGTGATAGGGATGGAGAAACTTCAATTTGGTTATACGATGTCAGGGGCGAAACTAGGATTCTTTAACCGGTGGCTGGGGAACTAAATAGAACTCATAATTTACATAAAATTCATTAACAAAAATTTGTGTATTATGTTTTATAGACATGTTGCATAATCATATAATACTAAACAAAATATTTTAATAAAAATATATAATAACTACAAAAGGTAATTACAGTCAAGAGAAATCATTAATATTATGTTTTACTCTACGATATTTCTAATCAAACTCATCTATTATAGATTCGGTATCCATTGAATTAGCAAGCTCTCACTCAATATAAATAACCATAAATCTGCCAAAAAGTCATTATCCATCTTATTGCGAAGAGTCATCTTAACAAGATACATAGCTGGAAATGCTCGTTCCGTGATTGTTGTAAATGCAGGAAGAGTCAACGTCAAGCGAATCAATCTATCCACAAAAAAAAAGTGTTCCGATCTTCTCGTTTGAAACAACTTTTGACATAAATAAAAAAGAGAATCAATATGAAAATCCATATGATAAACCACTATATATTTATAATGCTTCAACTGTCTTCTCAATGTATCCAATTCCATTTGAGTAAAATCTCGAGAATATCAGCCTGGGCTCCAACCCCAACATTGGGCCGCCCCCCGACGATGGTGATACAAGTAAACGACCTAACAACATATTTCATTAATTTTAAACTGAAGAGGGTTTCTTAAGCAGTTGAAATTGAATGGCTAATATTGCATGCTGAAGTTAATTTTATTTTATATATATACCAAAGGGTAATAAAAGTAAAATAAGAGAGTTTGTTAAAAATGAAAGGTGAAGTTAAATTAGAGAAGCTCCATGATCAAAGGGCCTCCTCTCCCATTAAAAGCTATCTCAAATGACAAATCATTGCTTGTTGTTCACCAATACACCGATGCATATAAAATATCAAAAGAGAGAAATCTTCTTACCCTTTAAATTTTGGTGAATACAATCTCTTTGACAATCCAGCAGCCACCACCCGCCTACGGACCGAGGAGGTTCCACGCCCTCCTCGCCGCGAGCTTGAGGTTGTTCAAAACTCTGGATTGTCCCATAGTGCACACATACATTTAGTTAGACTCATAGTAGATGGGGGAGCCGAAGAAGATTTCATCAGGTAATGATATGATCGTGTCGTCACCGTCGTCATCATCGTTATCCTCATCTTGTGACGAAAGCGAGGACTTGCAACGTTTAGAGCACGCGCCACCCTTCTGGAGGACGAAGAAAAGGCTGTCGAAACAACTCTCGATGTGCGAAACACCCCGTGACATGGTGTGGGAGAGGCGTCGTCGTCAATTCTTGTGCCAGGAGAGGCACCGGAATGGGATAAACGACGACGCGATCACGGACGAGGACATGAATGAACTCAAGGGTTGCATAGAATTAGGGTTTGGGTTCAATGAAGAAGATGGTCAGAGGCTTTGTCCCACCATTCCTGCCCTGGACCTTTACTTTGCGGTGAACCGGCAGTTTTCTACTAGTCCCGTGTCAAGCCCAGCTAGCACTAGTGGCTCCTCCCTTGGGGCCCGAACGTCATCGTTCGGGAGTGATTCCGATTCATGGAAAATCTGCAGTCCTGGTATATATCAAAATTCATTATTAAGCCAGTTGAACATTGTTATATATATTTTCATACATGCATGGTTTTGAAATGGGACAATAGAGAATTAAACATATATCACTATATAAAATCTTTTCCAATTAGTGAAAATTTGATCTCAACACTCCCCCTTTCGATATCCCTTCCCATTCTGCAATCTGCATGTCCATGCATGCAAGATATGGTACCTGTAGTTTTGAAGTTCATTTAATTTGTTACTTCTTTTATTTGTCTGTTTCTCAATATTTGACCAACTTAGACGATATAAAATATTGTTAGTTTGGATGTCTTTTGTGTTGTATGTACGTCATATATAGACATACGTACACTTACATTTGGTAACGAAAGAAAATTTAATATTGAAAATTGAAGACTATCGGTAATTAGTTGCAATATATTCATACTTAACCTATTGAAAGAGAGGGAGTCCTGAGGTTCCTTTTCTTTTTTCGTTGGCCAAAGTCATTTCTCCTCTTTCTAGATTATCTAACCTACTCATCTTCTGATTTAGTCCAAAACAATACTTCTTCAACCGAGTTTCAATCGGGTTCGAGTTTTATGAATGGCAAAAACAAGAATTTGGCCATTTGTTCTTGCGATATTTACGATCCGACTCGACTATTGTGAACTGGCATGGACGCAATGACACCAAGATGATGGAGATCGATCTTGCCGAGAATTAATACAAAGATTAAATTTAACATGATCATCAAAAAAAGTTTTTTAGTTTTTTGCTAGTATGCGTAGCTAATAATTAAAGTGTATTTGGTGCAGGTGATGATCCTGAACAGGTAAAGACAAAGTTGAGGCATTGGGCACAAGCCGTGGCTTGTTCTCTCATGCAATCCTCTCCTTCTAGAAATGAAGCCTAGCTAGTACAGAATATTGGTTTTGTACAAACAAACTCAAGGAACCCATGATTAATGCTTGTCTTTTTTTTTTTCATGAATATTCATTAACACGATCATTTTTAAATACACATACACACACATAAATACATGTATGTATGTATATGGTCGATTGGTCCATAGTTTCCTTAGAATCGACGAGATGTATTTCGATAGTGACTATATAATTATCGAAGTTGGTGGAGCGGAAATGTAAAGGAAATACCTTATAAAACTCTCCTATTGTTTGAGTTTTTTATTTGAAAATTTTCTGATAACATTGTCCCTTCTTTGTATTTTGCAATTTGACTCACGTGATGTGATACTGAGGTCATGTCGATATACAGCTAACTTTATACCAAATGTATACTCCTCTATACACTATCAAATCATAACTAAAACTACAAAAAATTAAATATATGGAACTAAGATCCAATTTTGGTGACATAAAATACAGAAATTGTAAAATCCAAATAGGGCAAACATTATAGTTTCCCTAAAAAAGTTCCTTTTCTTTTATTAGTTTCGGTTTGATACATATCATTCCTTTTTCTTTTTGTCGTCTTTAATATTTTCTTGCAAAACAATATTAACTTTTATTTTACATTCTAATTTTTTCATTTTTAAGTTTCATGGTAGTTAATTCAGTTCTTACAAATATTCATCAAGTCATGTAACTGTAGTAAGTATTGCGTTGGAAGACACTGTTTTTTTACTGGAGAGATGAGGGAAAGTTGTAGTTCCAACTTAATGAAAGACAGGTCCGTTACTGAATCTGATATAATTGTACTGAATTAAACTTCTGATTATAGAAATTATTAAGTGGTTTTAAAGACTAAGCTAATTTACGAAAAGTCCTCAAAATATAATATGCCTGATGTAACCGAATTTTATCCAGTCAATGAGCTACCACCACATCATATCACCGGGTCGGAAGGTCGGGAGGTCTGTCCTCGAGGAGTGAGTTGAGTGAGATCTGTTCACCTGCTTGGATTACTCATCGACAGCAAGGTATCACCATGTCTTAGCCACAATACAGCATAGCTCGAAGGATATGAGAAGGCACGTCGGGAGCTCTGTTCTTGAGGATGAGCTGGACGTCCTTCCTGTAATGACCTACGACCATAGATACGGGCCAAAGGACGTCGGGAGTCATCCCGACGAAGACCCTCCGATGCTTAAGTCAGCTTGGGTGATCGAGAAGATATCGATAATGCAAAGAATGAGTCTGCTAAATGTGTTGTAAAATAAAAAATACCTTAATATTTATAAGTGAGTCAAGTGATTGCGTGTGTATTACCTGAGTAATAATGAGCGGGGATGGGCTTAGCAGGCCTCACTTGTACCGCTACCCTATCACATGTACGTAGGGATGGTCTTGCAGCTTTATTAGTGCACTAATCATGAGTTATTCAAGAGAGCCAAGTTGTTGTGATAGGTCATTATCATAGCAGACCTCTTGCCTTAAGGTCGTATCGGCTGATTGTAATGTGCAGACTCATCACACCTCGAGATCCCGATATGTGCTGGAAAGACTGTCCGAGGTGCATCGCGAGTACCCATGGAGTATCGTTTTAGGCGAATGTCGACCGAGGAATGTTTAGATCGTTATCCCGAGGTGACGTACTCGATCAAAAAAATCTTCTCGAGGACCGAGGTGATCGGGCCGGATCAAGATGAAAGGTTATCGGTAGCTTTTTAAGAGGAACTATTTACTCGAATTTCGAGGTGGAAATTATTAGTGGTATAAGCGCTTATTGGGTACAATATTTGCATTTTTGACGTAGGCTGTTTTGTTGTATCATTGTTATATTATATAAACGAGATAAAAATAAAATGATGGATTAGTGAATTTGTGGAATACTTAAACAGCATTAACTACTCATTGACGTTTACACTAACCCCGTCTCTCTTTCTAAAACCTTAAATCGCCACCAGTTCCCGCTTTCCCATCTCGTCGCCGCACAACTTCCACCGTCACAGACGCTATCTTCGCTAGCACTCCCCAATTTTTTAATCAAAGGTTTGTTTTGATATCATATACGCATAAAGTTTCAATTTTTTCCGTTAAACCCAATATTTCGTCGTTGTAGCAGCATATTTCTTTCCAGTCCTTATCATGTATTCTTCAATTCCACAGGTGATAACCTAGCATCAAAAGTGATACGGAACCCCTCATCCCCATTAAAGCTATGGCCACCTCCTCAAAGTTTTAGAGTGGGAATGAGTCCATCAGGGTTTAAGGCTGTTTCTGCTCGCAGGAGAATTGTTAATTTAGTGTCAAGACTTGGCCGTGCACAATATATTATAAACAACCAATTATCCGACTTATTTTAGAAATAGTGATTGGACCCCTTTAAATGTTAGATGTGGAATACTTTACAATAACGGTAATTGTTGCTTACGATTTCTTTCCTGAATTTCAATCAAAGAAAGGCATTACCTTAGCGTTTGATTGCCAGTTATTTGTGACGATATGTGCATATGCAAGAAAAAAAATGAATAGATGGTGTTGGACTTGTATTTGGAGTGGAATTTATTTGAAATTTCATGACCAAGGGGTACTGTACAGTCATGGTTTGGTTGACTTTGGTTCTACTTGGAATCATAACTACTATGTTGCTGTCATTGTCAAGAAGATCGTATTGAAATTGAGTGTTTTGGGACCCTTTGCTAATCAATTAAATGTTTCCTTGGACAAGATTTTTTGGGTACAAATTTTCTGAACCACAAGAGAAACTTGGACAAAGAAGAGGAAGAGAAAAGACTGAAGAGGATGTGTTCAGGCTAGACGGATGTGAACTTTGTTTCTGTTCTTCGAATCTGATGCCATGTATGTTAAATAAAAGAAATCTAGGAAACAGGAGAGTGGTTATTGAAAACAATTGTTATCCACATCTCGATCAATTCTTCTATAAACATCAGACTTATAATGTGGAGTATATTTTGTGGAGTAAGAATCCAACATATGTGTTCTCCATATTTGCTTGGAGTGGAGTATATTTGTAGAATAAGAATTGAAATTATTTGTTGCCCATATTTGCTTGCATGGAGTATAAAGCATGTCTTGTGTGTATGTGCTAATGATATGTTTGTAACCTCCATTTTGAGGTGTTTGAGATTTTGATTTTTGTTCTATATTTTGGAATTTTGCATTTTATGATTGGTATTGAATGCAGTGACAATAAATGGCACTAGAGTAACAAGTTCAGGCTTTAGTCGTCAACTCCTTGTTTCTCATACTTCTTTGAGGAGACAAGTAGCCAATTATTGTACGTTTCTACAAGATGAAACCACAAATGATGTGTTGAATGCTAAATCGTCGTGGTCCTCTGTTGATGCCAGCAGAAAATTGGAGAAGCTTGAGGTTGTTGATGATCATAACGATTGTGTTGATGAGCCAAACGCGAAACCTAGGTCTCTAAGAGTGGTTGATTTCACGAAAATTCATATTGACAAGCTTCCAACTGTCATCCTCATCGGACGCCCCAATGTTGGGAAATCGGCATTATTTAACCGGTTAGTTTTTTGAGATAGTTGCACTTGATAAATTTAAGTCAAGGGAAAATCTAAGAGTCGCATATGGTTGATTTTTTGAAATCGGGAGAGCTTTTAGTCCTTGAAATATAATGATCGGCAGTTTAAGTTGGCTTGTTGGATATGCAGTTTGATTCGAAGGAGGGAGGCTCTTGTATACAACACTCCTAATGACCATGTTACACGAGATATACGAGATGGAGTTGCTAAATTGGGAGATTTGCGGTTTCGGGTTTTGGATTCAGCTGGCTTGGAGGCAGAGGCTTCTTCAGGTTCTGTTCTTGGCCGAACTGCGACAATGACTGAAAATATTCTGGAAAGGGCCCAATTTGCACTCTTTATGATAGATGCCAGGTTGATGTTGTTCATGAGTTTAATAATATTGTTTCCACGGACTACTTTTCTATCCAGTGCACATATATCTGTGTAATGTCTTACAAATTACGCATCTATTTCATGATAAAATAAATAAATTAAGCATCTATTTCTTTATGTTACCTTTTCTGTTTGAAACGCTATCTATATATTGTGATAAGGTACAGAGGGCGGGAAAATGGTTATTAACTGACTGGATGTTCATAAGGATGTACTGCTACACATTAATAAAGTTCCACTCAACCCTGGGATCATAACCATTTTGAAAAATACATGTTTTTTGAACATGACTATTTTTTGAGGCTTAAGTGGGGTTTTGTGTTTTATTGCTATTATTATTATTATTACTATTCTTATTATTTTTCTTGTTGTTATTTTTTGTTGTTGTTATTATTACTATTACCAATGTACATCAAATTCGCTTGTGGGGTTATCACAACTCACCGTCCTATTCACACGAGAAATAAAATGAGTTTTTGTCTTTATCAAATGCTTCAGTTGCTCCTCGAAACATACACAAATTGACTGCTATTTTTGCATTGCTTATGCACCCTCCCTCATGAAAATTAACTTCTCAAATTTTTAAGTCTAGAGATGGACTACAGCCGATGGATTTGGATGTTGGAAAGTGGTTAAGAAAACACGCCAAGGGACTTAAGATCATTGTGGTCATGAACAAAGCTGAGTTACTTGATGAAATTACTGGTTCTCTTGCTTCTGCTGCTGGTGCAGCTTACAGACTCGGGTTTGGGGACCCCATTGCTTTGTCTGCTGAAACTGGACTTGGAATGGCAGTTCTGTATAGTGCGTTGAGACCATTACTTGAAGACTATGCTCTCCACTCCATAACTGGTAATTGTTTGATTAAGTTCTGGGTCCTTGCATCTAAAAGCAAGATTTGTGCGGTGTAGATGTATATGCTGATAGATGGAAATGAATTTTCCCTTATATTTTTCGATTCTCATGTATTGCTTTCTTCCCTTCTCTAATTAGCAGATATGCTGCATTGGTGCTTGTTGCATGTTACAAATTTCTTTTTTAATTCTAGCCTTCAGCTGTTAAGTAACGTTTTTTGTGATTGAAGGGATTATTTCTGCCGAAATTTTCTGGTTATCCGACTATTGTTGGATTCCTTGGAACATTTATTGAATTTTTATCATCTGAGTTTTTTTTTTCCAATTTTCATTTTGGAAATAATGTGTGGTAAACCGGTTGTTATATTTGTTCAAAAAACTGCTGGAACTTTCATTCGTAATAGACTCTTGAAAAATTGGCCATGGTCTGCTGGTTCTGTTGTGACTTAGAATAAATAAGTTGGTGTTTATGATCAGCAATAAGGTATGTTATTTTCCATTTCCAGAAGAAGAAATATGTGGCACTGGCTCTTCAGAAAATGAGGATGTTAGTTCTAAGCTTCCAATACAGTTGGCAATTGTAGGGAGACCAAATGTTGGAAAATCAACTCTGTTGAATGCGATATTACAGGAAAACCGTGTTTTAGTCGGACCGGAGGCTGGTTTGACCAGAGACTCGGTACGAGTTCAGTTTCAGTATGAAGGGAGAAACATATTCCTTGTGAGCCCAAATTTCCTACTCTTGTTATTTATTTGACGCATGCAAGAGCTGGTGTTCTATTTTTGCCATTAATATGGAAAAGGCACAATTTTATCTTTTTCTCTTGTTTTGCAGTGATATGCCTTTTGCTAAAAATACCAAGATCATTGTTGCATTCATTTCCACTTTGATATTTATCCATGTGAGCTTATAATTTCAACTTTCATTTATTTTGGATAATTGATATACCAATGTCTCATTCTATTGAACCTATACATCGTTTCTTTCTTATGGCTATCATATGTCTACTATTGTATTGGGTGCTATTCTCCTTGTAGCAAGTGATTCAGCAGTCAATTCTCTTACGCTATCAATATCTGTGATTATAACTTGCGTACAATCACTTTATTCCTTAGTATGCATGAGTTCATGTAATTAATGAATTTATTTTGTTCAGGTTGACACTGCAGGTTGGTTGGGGAGGACCGGACAGGAGAAAGGACCATCATCCTTGAGCATTATGCAGTCGAGGAAACATCTGATGAGAGCCCATGTGGTTGCCTTGGTTCTGGATGCTGAAGAGGTTTGCCAGTTTGTTACATTTAGTTGGCGTTGGTTTTTATTATTTGGCATCCCTATATGGTGCTCTTTCTTTCACTTTCACTTTCGCTTTCACTTTTACCTTTTGTAACCTGCTGCAACCTTCTAAGAGCACCGTTATGGTTTATAGAGAGGATCTAATATGAGGGATTAAAATACGATCATAGGAATTGATTTTGTTAGTCTAAAGAGTGAAATTAATCGAAAATAGTAAAATACGCCCTTTGAAATGCATCATTGCTGATTGTATTTTAATGAGGGATCATTCAATTACATCAGTTTTATTCGTAGACACGGAGACACCACATTTGGCTGACACCTTCAATTACATAAGTTTTTCTTTCCCCGTGCACTTGTTCTTGTTATATATTGAATGGCTGTACTAGACCTTTTCTTTCTGAAATGCACATGTTTTTGTTAATTGTTATTATAAAATTAAAATATCTAAAATAATAATTATGAAAATAATAATTTTACCAATTATAAATAATACAGAAATGATATGATTGAATAGTGATGATAATATTATTAATTAATAATCACATGATAATGATAATAATATATACTGAACAAAATATCTTGTAAATAATAAATATTATAATATCATATTCAACTATCATTATTTAATAATAAAAAATATTAATAGAATTAATAAAATTAAAAAGATTAATAGTTTTATGATTCTAATGATCAGACTAATTTTCTTGTAATGGAATATAGACACGTTATTTTATAGTTTTATGAACTCTAATAATAATTATATTATTATAAATATGATAATAAAACGTTAATAACAATAATCAAATTTAGTTCTGCTTTGGGATTTCGTAAATCATTGTTTTTCCAGCCTTTGACTTTTTACTTGTTTTTAGTCCTTCAATTTCATGCATTACATTGAGGTCCGACCGGGTAAATTGTATCATAATGAGCTTTTTTGAACTGTGATCATGAATGTGATATATTTTATTAATTCTTTTGGCTTTTTGTTGATTAGATTGCAAGTGGTCGACGAAGCATGAAGCATAGTGAAGTAGTTATAGCAAGACGAGCAGTGGAAGAAGGGCGAGGTTTGGTAGTAGTTGTTAACAAGATTGATCTTTTGAAAGGGAAACGGAATTATGAGAGCCTCATCAGTGCAGTGCCTGAAGAAATTCAAACGCTTATACCGCAGGTCTCTTGAATATTCTCCTATCTCACTACGCATGAAAAATTCTGATCATTAATACTAGAGGTCTGGAAAGTTTTCCCGTTTCTTTGTAATGCTATCTTCAAGTACTTTAAAATCCCAATGAAATTTCCCAAAAATTTGCAGAGGTATTATGTGTCTCCTGTTACTTGAATATTTTCAGCAACTCAATTTATTTTTACGTTATGATTTCTCCGTAAAAAGTTTGCCTGACCATACCTTCTTGGAAGGTCATAAAGATGGGAATACCGAAATGTCAAATACTAGGTTATTGTCATATCTGAACTATCATCCTTGCATGATGGAAGTTATTCGGCATGCAGGTGAGTGGAATACCTGTGGTGTTTGTTTCTGCACTCGAGGGAAAAGGACGCATTGCTGTGATGCGCGAGGTCGTTGAAACATATGAGAAATGGTGTCTCAGACTGCCAACAGCTCGCCTTAACCGCTGGCTATGCAAGGTTTTACTGATTCTTCCCATTCATTTTGATCAATACAATCAGAGCACACAAAACTTATTAGAGATGTGATTAATGTGTAGGTTATGAGTCGACATTCTTGGAAAGACAATTCTACCCAACCTAAGATAAAGTATTTCACCCAGGTGAAGGCTCGACCACCTACTTTTGTAGCATTTATGAGTGGGAAAATTCAATTATCAGATACAGAGCTGAGATTCTTGACAAGATCAATCAAGGAAGACTTCGATTTGGGTGGGATTCCAGTCCGTATAATGCAGCGGAGTTTGTCGAGAAACTCAGGAAGTAGAAGCATTATCAGCAAGAAGACACAAGCTTCTGGGAGAGCGACAGAGAGAATTATGTCTGACAAAAGAAGTATTACTGGTGTGAAAGACAAAGTTTTTACATGAAAACGCTGCTTTGCCCCAAGGCAAGAAAGAGAGACGTTGATATAGGTTGTAAATTGTTTTTTAATATATTTTTTAATGCGTTCGCTTCCATGGCCCAACTCTTAGCATTTATTCAATCCTTTTCTTTCCTTTCGACTATTACTCTATCTGTACATCCAGGGCCGGACCCGAGACAAGGCCCATGAGGCTATTGCCTCAGGACCAGAATCTGGAAGGCCCATAATTTTTATATCAGTTAGTATAATATCGAAATGTTTTGGGTGTTTCTTGGTATTTGTACAATGGTTCATATTTATGAGAGCCCAAACTTTAATTTTTAAAATATAAAACATTTTAAACCATTTTTATAAATTGTCAATTTTGTTCATGGTTTCTAAATAGTGACATAGGACTACTGTTTTGTCAACTCTTTACCTTTGAATCCTTTGAATGAAAATTACGAAATACATGATAGAATAAATTAAAGAAAAATTAGAACCTTTTATTTTCTATTATTTGTTTAGATTAGAATTAGATATATTTGACAAAAAGAAATTCTATTTATCCTTACTTTTACAGCAGAAATTTAAGATAAATGAAATTTTATGATTCAAATTATCTTTTATATGTCTCGTTCTTAGCGAAGAAAATATTTATTGAAATGGTTTCTCTTTGCAGTCATTTCACAATATAAAAAATAAATAAATTATCGTTTTGGGAATTTTAATTTCACCCCAACCAACTCCTCTGACACCGACTAAGAATACATCTCTCACAAGTCACAAGGCTTCTCGCTGCGCTAAAGACACTGAATTCAGCGGAGGTTTCTCTTGATTTCTCTTGAAGGTTCACGCGAAATTTTCATGATTGGGGTTTTTAGTTTTAGCTATATGTCCGGGCCAATATTTTAATCAGAACTGCGATGGATCCATTGAGATCATGTTTGTTTGATTCTTTTGGAATATGAGAGATTACAATTTCATTTGGTTTTAACAGGGAATTTGTATTTTGGGGCATGATTTTTTTATCGTAGCCGGACATTTGTAGAATTTTGTGTTTGCTTGTTTCGGATTTGGAATTTGGATTATGGAGAAATCGTGGGACCTGCTCTGAAATCCACTGACACGGTAAAGAGAGGTTTGTTTTGATGAAAATACCATTTTATCTGATTTCTCTGCTTTCCTCGGAAGATCAACACTGGGTGACCGTAGAAAAATCATAGAGACATTTTTGTTGGGGAAAGAGGCGCAAAATAATTTTTTGTTCCTTTCTGCGTTTGCAATTATTTGTGCATACCACAGAAGGCAAATGTTGAGAAACACCCAGGATAAGAAAAATTGATGAAATTTTTTATATCAGTACTTACCTTTGTTTCGGTTGAAAACCTGAGGTTAGGATGACGTCTTTGTGCCTTCCACGACTAATAACGACTCCGCATTGATGAGCAAAACTGTGGCACAATCATTTTCGATGTAATATTTTACTCGTGTTTGATCCCATGATTGATTTATTATTCGTTTTATCTTGATTCAGCAAATGTCAAAGGGCTTGTCTTAAATTGGGAGGCAAGACAGTGCTGAGGGCACAGATACTCTTCTCTCAAATCTGAGCAGACTGCTGTGTTTGGTTATTTAAATGGACTTAGATGTGGGCAAGAGACGCAGGAAACGTTTGATGAATAGTGAGGGAAGAGGGAACAGATGCTTTGATGAACAACCTAGTGCTAGTACTGCAGCTGGACCTGTGATAAGTAGACTAAGTTTTCCTATATGTGAGTTGCCAGTCCATATTCTGTGTGATGTTTTCTCGAGGCTTCCACTGAAGAGTATATTCCAATGTCGATGTGTTTGCAAGATGTTTCTCGACCTTCTGAAGGATCCTTATTTTATCGAACTACATTTTGCCAGATCATCTACCTTAACAACCTATTTGTTTTTATGTGAGAACATGAGGACTCGTGCGATTCTTCACTTCCTTACCTTTGATCATGATGAAGTCGGTATATCGTTGTGCTCGAGTGATGATCAAAGTTTTAATCATGACTTTTGTAGTAGGCCACATATTGCGTGTCAGATTAGTGCTCAATCTGGTCAACACATCCAAAGACTTGATTTTGTTGGATCATGCAATGGACTGCTGTGTTTGTTTATTGAGTCACCACCTAAACCCTTCTATGCAATATGCAACCCTATATGCTGCGAAATGATAAAGCTTCCTAGCCTGGTTGTCTCAGCTCCCCTTTATAGTTATGCATACAATTCTGGATTTGGATATTGCCGAAAGACTAAGAAGTATAAGGTTATCAGTTTCATGTCCCTTACGTCCATCGATCCTGTGACTTCTGCAGAATCGAAAAGAATGGTAGCTAACATACACACACTTGGTGTAGATTCATGGAGAAGGGTTGAAAATGCCCCTAGGCCAAAACATAAATCATTTGATCCTCTTCTAAATGGTGTTCTCCACTGGATAACAGACGGTTATAAACCTTGTGAGCTTGTAAGTTCATTCGACTTGGCAACAGAAACGTTCAAGTTTGTCCCACCTCCAGCTCACTTCAGTCTGCAATATGTGAACAGAATCTCTTGGATCAATATTGGGATCCTAAAAGATTGCCTCTGCATCTGCTACATTTACGAAGATGCTGATTTCGAGGTTTGGTTAATGAGAGAGTATGGAGTTAAAGAATCGTGGATCAGACACGTCAGCATTGATATGAAGTTTTACATTAACTTGCAGGTTCAGGATCTGCAACGACCTATTAAATTTCTGAACAACGGCGATCTGTGGTTTATATCTAGTTCAGAATTTCTTGTTTCGTTTAGTCCTACCAAAAAAACTTTCAGGGAGTTGAGAGCGATGGGACGCTCGATGAGGGAGGTTACTGTGCATGATTTCAGCTTCATATCCCTCGAGGATGCTGTGGGAGTAAAATGTCCTAAATTGATGCGCATGAAGCTTCAAAATGTTAAAACTTTGAAACGTAATGTCTTTTTGTTGGTATAGCAGTTTCGACCCACCTACATTATATGGCGATGCCGGTTTCGACGTTTTGCCAAACTGTGAATTGTTTTATGATCTTGCTTATGTAATGTATAGTTTTTTTAGTTCTTGTTTAGATTAGTGAAAGTCCCTGAATTGAAAAACACCAGACCAAACAATCAGAAGCACCAGAGGCACAAAGCTCTGATACCAATTGAAAGTCCCTGAATTGAAAAACACCAGACCAAACAATCAGAAGCACCAGAGGCACAAAGCTCTGATACCAATTGAAAGGACCGAGCAGCGCTTCTTTGTAAGATAAATTTAAAAGTTTTTGCGCTGCTGCTACTAAACTTGAGCTGCAATAGCTCGTTGTTCTTGAACATCTAAAAATACAAAGCCTTGAGCACCGGAGACAGATCTGGTATGATTTAAAAATCATGCGGAAAATACCAGAACTGAATCCTATATTTTAAAACAACTCAAACAGATTTATGTCAAACATAAATCTGTTCGAGACTATGCAAGTGCTAGTGTGTGCTGCTGAAATGCGTATGCTAAGTGCTGAATCTGTTTATTCGTGCGGTGCTGAATTGTAAACGTGTATGCATGCTAAGTGAATATGCAATACAGAAAGCTTAAAGGAATGGACCAGCATATTTGTTTATGGAAGTTCGGATATCAACATCCTACATCTCCCCTTCTTCCACCTCGGAAGGATCCACTACTTCATAACTGCACATCAGCCGCAACTGTGTGACTAACTACATACACAAGAGTTTAACGTCTTCATGCTTGGACGGGATCTGTGAACATATTTCGAGATTCATTCACAAACAGTTGTGAATGAATCCGGGTGTGTGAGATTGATACAATGAACGCTCAACTCTCTGTTTTTCTCACACACGAGGGAATGTGCTCTAACAAGCTAATTCTAGCTACACTGTCAACTGCAATGAAACTCTCTCTCGAATGATTAGTTGACAGCTTCACTTCAGATTATTTTCCCTCTGTTGGTGCACTGTGTAATCAATGAATATTTTCCCACAGTATGTAGTTGCACCAACTGAACGAACACATAACGTCTCGCTCACTCTGCAGAACACTTCTTCAAAGGGCGTTGCCTCAAATATATAGCCTCTGCTGAAATTCTTCCCGTTGGAAAGCTTCCAAAAACTCTTCAGCGCTCCAGAAGGCTGTCTTGTCTTCTTTCCACTTTAGTGCAACGCTCCTCTGTAAAGTACCGACACAAGAACAGTACTTGCGTCCTTTTCTTTTGCAGGCTCCTGTCGCTTTCGCCATTTTGAATTTAGCTCAGCAGTTGACATACATTTCTTGCAATTCTTCGAGGTTGTCAACTGCTTCGCTTGCTGGTTCATCACTGCGACTGGATCACTCTTGAAAGAATGCATCTGCTGATTTCTTCGCGAATGCAAAACGCTGTCGTTCCAACTTATTCGAACGACATCGTTTTGTAATCTTTGAGATGCATCTGCTGATCTTCGCTTTGCACTCCTGCTGGATCTCCATCTTCGTAAGAATCAACCTGCTGAATTATATGTGCGAAGTCAAAACGCTGTCGTACCAACTTATGTAAACGACATCGTTTTGCAATTGCTAATCTCCAAATAGCATCTGCTGATAACTTCTTCGTTCCAGCTCCATCTACGCTTCTTCTTCTTCTTGAATTGCGACTGTTGATAGATTCATCAACAGTACTTATAATTTGAATCTTCTTCTTCTTGAATAGCGACTGTTGATGGATTCATCAACAGTACTTATATTAGCGACTGCTAACAGATTCGTCAGCAGTACTTATAACTTGAATCTTCTTCTTCTTCTATAGCTTTCTCCAGCAAGCTTCTTGATTCCAGTCCCAGCTGGTTCACTTCATACTTTAGCTCTTCAGCTGGTTGTCATCGTTTCAACGAACAGCTGATATAACTCTGGACGTCTCCATTGCTAATTCAACTGCTGATTCCATGAATCACCAAACCAACTGCTGATCGATAATATAGCGAACCAACTGCTGGATAGAAATAGCTGCTGCTGATCGTATTCTTCGATACATAGAATCTGCACACTTAATTAGAATTGTTAGAATCACAATAACAGGTTTTGTGTAATTCAAAACTTAATCAGGATCTGTAAAAACAGATCCAACAGTTTAGCGTGTTTATGATTAAGAATTGAGCTAAGATATTAGCTGTGTGTAACAGATTTCAGCTTCCAGGAAGTGTCCTGCTGCGTGATTTGAGCCAGGAGGAGTTTGTAGGTAATTCGAAGGAGGAAAGGTACGAATTGAGCAGCTCTTAGCAGCTTGAGCGTGAACATGTCTGTTCTTCGATGTTGTGAACTGCTGCTATATGAATTACGTGAACTTAGATGATGAAATTGATTGTGTTCTGTTCTGTTTCACGTATTGTAAACTGTATGCATAGATTATTGAAATTGAACGACATTCATTGCATACATCTTGAGCCTGAATTGATAATTGATTTGATTACCTGATTGGGTGCCACGTTGCGACTGGCCGACTGTTGAGTCGGGTCCGAAAAGTCCAA
>KQ995297.1:103936-166900 GCA_001598015.1 Dorcoceras hygrometricum
CTTCTTGAATAGCGACTGTCAACAGATTCGTCAACAGTACTTATAATTGCGACTTTCTTCTTCTTGAATAGCGACTGTTGATAGATTCATCAACAGTACTTATATCTTTGCGACTGCTAACAGATTCGTCAGCAGTACTTATAACTTGAATCTTCTTCTTCTTCAATAGCTTTCTCCAGCAAGCTTCTTGAATCCAGTCCCAGCTGGTTCACTTCATACTTTAGCTCTTCAGCTGGTTGTCATCGTTTCAACGAACAGCTGATATAACTCTGGACGTCTCCATTGCTAACTCAACTGCTGATTCCATGAATCACCAAACCAACTGCTGATCGATAATATAGCGAACCAACTGCTGGATAGAAATAGCTGCTGCTGATCGTCTTCTTTGTTGGCTATAATCTGTACACTCAATTAGAATTGTTAGAATCACAATAACAGGTTTTGTGTAATTCAAAACTTAATCAGGATCTGTAAAAACAGATCCAACAATTAGTCCTGAATTTTCCTATGCTATCAATTGTTTATTGTCTGCTTTGACTTTACGAGTTTATAGATGAAATTCTTAATAAAATATATAGATGATTGGTGACTTTAGTTAAAACTAGAACTGTATGGGGAAGGAGATGTAATGACTATTCCTATCTTATCCCTCAGAGATTGAATGGTTTCATTGCAAAGGAATATGGTTATTCTCGTATCTGTTTGCTTTCGTGTATATATACGTATATGATATTCTGGACAACCAACTTCTCCACCTCCTTTCCCGACTAACACGTGTCACCATGTGATTGGATCAACATTTTAAGTTTAACATATTGTTATATTTTTTATAAATTCGGATCAATCACATGGTGTCACGTAGGACGTAGCAGTCGGGGAAGAAGGTGGGGAAATTAGTTGTGTAGTATATTGGATCTATATATATATAAATCATTCTATTTTTATGTTATCTAGTATTAATACTAGGAATCAACCAATAATTATAATATTATTAATGACAGTATGAATATTGTTATTATAAAATTATAATATCTAACATAGTTATTTAAAAATGATAATAGAGAATAAACAATTAAAAATGATATGATCAAATAACGATAATATTATCAATTAAATATCAAATGCTATCACCAAATATTAAAACAAAATATTGTTAAATAATAAATATTGTAGTATTTGGGCAATCAGTATTTACTAATAAAATAGAACTAGAAGAAAGTAAAGATTCATAAGTAACATAAATTCTAATTTAATTGATAGATACTGTACATATTATATATAAATTAATAAAACATATAATAATATATTAAAATATTAATAACAGTAAATATTTTATTTCCTATAAAACCAAAATATAGTGGCTATTAGTTAAAAATTTATTAAATGAATCAAATAATTTCATTTCATTTCTTTTATATTTTCTGTATCAATCGTTAGATGACATATTTTCCTACTCTTATTACATTTCAAAGTTCATTCCATTATTACCTTATTCCATTTTTGTTTATTAATCCAGAATTTATGTAACATGATTCACAGAAACATTTACAGCCTATATTATGTTTAGGCCCTTGATATTATTTTGTAATTAGATTGGTTGGAGCTAAATGAAAAATAAAATCCGAAACTCTTTCCCAGTCCTAAAAATATCTTACAATTTTTTAGACCCTGTATGGGCCTGAGGCCCTTGGGTAGAGGTATCTTAGCCCGACCGACAAATGTAGATCCAAAATTTTACTTCTTTATATTCTTTGGGCTGATCCATTGTTATAACACCGAACCCATTTCCTATTTCTTTCTCGTTTCCCTATTTTGTGCGAAATTTAGGATTATTTCCTCTATACGCTCGCACGAAAACTGCACAGACATTGCACACACAACGTAAAACTACTAAGTTACCAATTCGATTAACCTTCATTGGGTGAAGCCTCTATAAGAAAGTTATAAGTTATATCATATTCCTATTTCGAATAACGTTCCTCGATTTTTCCAAAAATCTCGATTTCCTTCCCTCCCACCCCCGCTCCCGACCAACTTCACAGATGATTTCGATTTTTCATTGCAGCGATTCAAACGTCCCCTTAATCTCGTTTACATTAAGTTCAAGTTCAAGCTGGTTATAGAATTTTAGTGTCTATCTCTAGTTGAGGATATCATCGAATTTTATCTAAAATATCATTAAGGTCGTGAGTGTATGACAAACTCAACGATCAAAATATGTATTATAACTTTGAAAGATTGAAAAAAATAAATAGTTAGCTCTGAAAGTTTGCTATGGTTTGAATATAAATCTTACAAATTCGGTTGTAATTAGCTTGGTAAGTTAAACGTGTCGTTTAAACAAAAGGTACTGAAAATTTGGGTGTAGTTTTAGAAAACGTTCTTTGTGGTAAGTAATTTGTATAAACAACCCAATTGAATTGAGTTATATCAATGAATATAAGAATCCATCTCAATATCGGTCTTAATTCAAAAATATAATTATTGGAGTTTTGTCCTTTCAATAATACCTCATAAATTTCATTGATTTATGCTAAAAAATTCATTTAACAGGCAATAAATATGATAAGAGCCTAACAACAATCTTAGTATTGGGCATTTTGATATCCACCCAGGTCCTATGATCCTCAAGTCTCATAGTAAAATGATACGCGTGCAAAAATAGTTAATATTTTGAGAAATTATATCAGTAATTTTAATCATTTTCCATCAAAATAGCGTAAAACTAATTTTTACTAATAGATTTCGGAAAAATTGATGATAGTTTTTTGAAAACTTATATTGGATTTTTATGTTGTTATTAACTTTAAAGAATTTCACAATGCTGTGAAAGATTTACACAAGCTTTTGTAGATTTATTCATAAGAGTTTTACCTACATTTGTAAACTTTTACATTGAATATTCTGGATTTTAACATGAAGATGAACTACTTTTATTCATTTTTAAGTATAATTTTTTATTCAGTTAATTGAGTTTACAATTGAGCTCCATTAAACTAAACATATCTTTTTTTTTATTAATGTAAATGATAATATCAAATAAAATCGATCTAATAAATTCAAAATTCTACTATCGGAGTCAGTTAAACATCAGCAATGTCACCTTTTAAAGGATTATTATATATAAAAAAAAAATAGAAACTTGAATTATGGTAAAAAAAAGAGGAAAACGAAATAATGGGTCCAGTCCATTGCTTTAGTCCATCACTCACTCAATTTGCTTGCGCTGTGTCTGAAAATGGCGGAAACTGAAAAACTGGATGAAGCTCAATCGTCTGGCGAAGAAGAGGCCAGGGGTAAAAACCAAGATCAATCCACACCCGATGCTCGTAACCGTAGCCACAGTTCGGGTTCCGACTCAGACTCAGACTCCGACTCCGACT
This sequence comes from Dorcoceras hygrometricum, assembly GCA_001598015.1. NCBI lineage: Eukaryota > Viridiplantae > Streptophyta > Magnoliopsida > Lamiales > Gesneriaceae > Dorcoceras > Dorcoceras hygrometricum. Next base: position 107,320 of record KQ995297.1, read on the forward strand.
CCGACTCCGAAGACGAGGCTCTGGCGAAGGCACAAATCGAAGCCCTAGAAACGGAGTTAAGCAGTAATCAACTCAATTATGACGCTCATGTCCAAGTAAATACTCGAGTTTCTGTGCTTCTCTATGTTAACTGAATTTATGCGACTGTTCACGTGCTAATACTATGTATGGGAGGGTGTATTTGCATATGTATTTCTTTTAGATTTATGTTATTTTCGGAACAGGTTTGTGGAAATCTTAACTTTCCGGTGCTTTATATAACTATCTTCCGCTTTACGGTTGAAGCTAGTTTGTGGTCTGGTTACCATGTTAAACATAAAAATTGATTTTAAAGGTGAAGTGAGTCGAGGTTTCTATTCTGTGGTATGGCAACGATATTGAAGTGGCTTCTAATTCAATTTCTCCTCATTCCTCGGTGGAATATGTAGCACTTTGAGCTGCTTATTAATTAGCTTAAAGGTCTCAAGTTTTCATTACCTGATCCCGATGTCCCCTCAGGCTCTTAGTTGTCATGATCATGATTATGTCTTTGCACTTGCTCAAGTCGGTATACAGCTCTCCATCTTGTTATATATCCAGGGCTTTTTTATTTGTTTGTGGTTGAAACACAGTGTCCTCCATACTCTGAGGCCTTTTTTTTATACGCAGAGTTATTAGTGAAATTTTCTCCCTCTCTGATCACTGATTGTTTTGAAACAACATAAAAGTTCTTACATTGATTTAGGTGGCACACAAGTATGGATGCGTTAGAGAATATGAAAAATTTTGCTTCATCTATTTGTTCATGAAAATTCTGAAACCCGAGAGTATTAATTGTGGTTCCACTTTTACAGTATATAAAGCTCCTTAGGAAGGAAGGGGACATTGAGAAGCTGAGAAAGGCCAGGGAAGAAATGGTTGTAGAGTTCCCTATGAATCCTGAGATGTGGAGGGAATGGGCTAAAGATGAAATAACCATAAGCGCTAGGTATGCTTCTGCAGGCTAGCTCTTCTGTGTCTCTTAATTCATTTCATATATATGTTTTTGGCTGTCTACTGGAAAATGTCAGTCCCCACATGCGGAATGTCATGCAACAATTTGTCTTATAATTCAGACCCGCTTGGTTTATCATGTCATATTTATCATGATACATTTTGTTAAATTGGTATTTTTCATAGTGTAGTCTTTCTGATCGCATATTATTCATTGAAATTTCATCATGGTGCCGTATTATTTATGAAATAAAAAAAAAACCTGCAAGATAAGCGACTCCTCCAATGTCTTGATTTTTTTTGCTGACATTTAAATTCTCTGTTGTAAATTACCAATCTTCGTCTTTATTGTAACTTGCTGACAGTTTTAATGTTTTCTTTTTCCGTTTCCTTGTTGCATGGAACTTTTGTATTTTTCGTGTCAACTATTTTATCTTAGTAATGAATTTCCAGGGAAATCGTGGCTTGATTCTTTTTGCATTATAGTGATTATGTTGTTAATGTGCATTCACACATTTATTTCCATCAATTTTATAGAACGGAAGCATTATCTTCAGTTGAGAAGCTTTACGAACGAGGAGTCTCTGATTATCTGGTTCGTTGTTAACTTCCGCCACAAGATCTAATTGCCAATGAAATTTGAGTGCTGTGATTTATATTATTACTAAATTCTTTTTAATCGTGCAAATCAGTATAACTAGAGCAGATGTATCCTAGCTTGTATTGTTACGTATTACAACTGATATTAGGGTGAAATCAGCCATTCAATTTTTAGGATACACAAAACTGGTTTGTCTACTACCGGCTTGCTTAATTTTCCTGGAAAAACAATCAGTGGAACTTTTTACGTATGGTGATCGAGTGTGATATTTCGAATGTAAAGCATACTGAATATGGAAAGTAATAGTTGTTCTATAAAAAGCCTTCATTGGTGTTTTTGCAAGCTCTGTTGCAGTAAGTATTTTTTTCTTTTATTTTTTTGGACCTTGTTGGACGGTGGACCCTCTGAAAACTTGAATTCAAGCAGTGCAATTCCAAATACTACTGTTACGCTATTACTCGTAACTAACTCGAGATCACACAATTGACAGAAAAGGTGAGGAATTTTATTGATGAATTCACAGGAAATGCGTAAGAATTACAGAGACGATGACTCAACCCAGGAATGATCCTGTCCTCTAGCCCTGCTAGATGTATAACTGTTCTACTCACGAATGAATGCTTCCCTCTCCCGCTAACTATCTACTTATACTACGTCTACTCTTTAGCTTGGGCCTTGGGCCTTCTAGCATATACATGTGTAACTATGGGCCTGGGCCTGTTTATTATTAAGTTGCTATCAATAGCCTCCCCTCCCAAAGAAGCCTTGTCCTCAAGGCTTGTATCTGGAAATTGTGCTCTGAAATCCGCCTCCTCTTCCCATGTGGCCTCTGCTGCCGGCTTGCCCTTCCATTGCACCAAGACTTGCTGTATCATTGTTCCAGCTTGTTTCTTCTGCCGATGTGCCAGTATTTTGAGAGGTTCATAACTAAAGATAAGATCTTGTTCCAACCCCACTGGTACTCCTTTCTCTTGTCCATGTTTGCCCACTACTTTCTTAAGCTGTGATACATGAAATACCGGGTGTTCTCTCGACCCCTCTGGAAGTTGTAGTTGATACGCCACTTTTCCCACTCTTTTGATCACCTCAAATGGTCCAAAATATTTTGGAGCCAACTTCTGAAATATTCTGGAGCAAACCGATTGCTGCCGGTGTGGTCTCAGCTTAAGAAATACTTTCTCTCCCACTGCATATTCCACATCCCGCCTGTGTATATTTGCACTTCGAATCATGCGTTGCTGAGCTCTCTCCAGGTTGTATCTGAGTTGTTTAAGAGCTTCATCTCTATCCTTCAATTCTCTTGCTACTGCGGCTACGTTGGATTCCGCCGGTAAAAATCTGCTAATCACTGGGGGTTTGCGACCATACACTGCCTCAAAGGGACTCATTCCCGCTGCCGACTGGTAAGCCGTATTATACCAATACTCGGCCCAATGAACCCAAGAACTCCAATTGCGTGGCTGCTCGGAGACAAAGCAACGGAGGTACGTTTCTATACACCGATTCAGTACTTCCGTTTGGCCATCCGACTCCGGATGGTATGCCGAACTCATTGCTAATTTAGTTCCCTGTAACCTGAAGACTTCTTTCCAAAAAACACTCATGAAAATAGGATCCCTGTCGCTGACTATTGATCTGGGAAATCCATGCAACCGTACCACCTCTTTTACGAATTTTCCTGCCACTGCTTGTGCTGTATATGGATGCTTCAGTAAAATGAAGTGTCCATATTTGGATAACCTGTCAACCACCACGAAAAGCACTTCGAATCCTTGTGATTTGGGTAACCCTGTTATAAAATCCATCGATACATCCTCCCATATTTGTTCTGGAATCGGTAAGGGCTGTAGGAGTCCAGCTGGTTTCATGGTTTGATATTTCTGTTTCTGACATACTAGGCACTCCGCTACAAACTGATATACGTCCCTTTTCATCCCTCTCCAATAGAATCCCTGTGAAATTCGTTTTAATGTTCGAAAGGCCCCTGCGTGTCCCCCTTCTACTGATCCGTGTCCTTCCTCCAGAATTCTGTGAATCCACTTCGACTGGACTGGTAATACTAGCCGGTTTTTATGCAACAATACGCCATGGGACATGGTATATTGTGAGTTTACTATATCTCCTTTGTTTAATTTGGAAATTATCTCTAGCAAAGCTGGATCCAAATGTACTGCTTCTTTTATCTCATCAATGTCTTGCCACTGTGGAATAGAGACACTGCCCAGTGATGTATCGCTGCACCTGGAGAGAGCATCTGCTGCTCCATTAAGTATTCCTGCCTTGTACTTAATCTCAAACTCATACCCCATGAGTTTAGCTATCCATTGTTGTTGGTCTGGAGTAGTAATCCTTTGGTGCAAGAGTTCTTTGAGGGATTTGTGATCCGTCAGCACTACAAACCTTCTGCCAATTAAGTACGGCCTCCAATGCCTGACGGCTAATACTAATTCCATTAATTCTTTCTCGTACGTGGATTTGCTAAGTGCCCTGTCTGCCAATGCTTTACTGTAAAAAGCAATGGGCCTCCCTGTCTGAGTTAATACTGCTCCAATACCCCTGCCTGAAGCATCACACTCTACTACCAATTCCTCCTCAAAATTGGGCAGTTTTAAAACCGGTGCTGTCGTGAGACTTCTCTTAAGTTCTTCAAAGGCAGTATTTGCTTCCGGATTCCATTTAAACACCCCCTTTTTAACAGTTCTGTGAGGGGTTTCGCCTTCTTTCCATAATCCTTGATGAATTTCCTGTAATACCCGGATAGGCCCAAGAATCCCCTCACCCCTTTGATATTGCTTGGGATAGGCCATGCTTCAACACTTTCAACCTTTTTCTTATCCACTACAACCCCGGCCCCTGATACAACATGTCCCAGATACTCTATTTCTTCTAATGCGAACCCGCACTTCTTCTCGTTGACAGCTAGCCTGTTGTCTTGTAAGATTTGCAACACAGTCTGAAGATGCTTAGCATGTTCATCCACGCTCTTGCTGAATATGAGTATATCATCAAAGAATACTAATACAAATTTCCTGAGGTAGGGTCGAAGTACATCGTTCATTATAGCTTGGAATGTTGAGGGCGCATTCTTCAATCCGAACGGCATTACGAGAAATTCGTAATGCCCCAAGTGTGTTCGAAAGGCTGTTTTCTCCACATCTTCCCTCTTGACTCTAATTTGATGGTACCCTGCTCTTAAATCCAGTTTGGAGAACCACTTTGATCCGTGTAATTCATCCAATAGCTCATCCACCACCGGTATAGGGTACTTGTCCGACACAGTCACGTAGTTGAGGGCTCGGTAGTCGACACAAAATCTCCAGCTACCGTCCTTCTTTTTTACTAGAATAACTGGACTTGAGTATGGGCTAGTGCTCGGTTGTATCACCCCCGCAGTCAACATTTCTGTGACCAATTTTTCTATTTCGTTTTTTTGTCTGTGTGCGTATCTATAGGGTCTGACTTGCATTGGTCCTTGTCCCTCCTTTATCATAATGCTATGATCTTGTCTGCGATGGGGAGGTAATCCATGGGGTTTATCAAAAACATTTCTGAAATTATTTAGCACCTCTTGGATTGCTGAAGGGTAATGCTGCTTTATTCCTTCTGTCCCTTCTCCCAGTGTAATTCTCTCCACTGGTAGTATTGCTGCTGAAAAGTCCACCTCTGTTACTTTTCCGATCGATTTGAGAGAAAGGATAGATCTTTGTAATGTAGGGTCTCCTGTTAACTTTACCTGCTGTCCATCCTCACTAAACTTCATCTCCATTTTGTTCCAATCCACCAATACTTCTCCCAATGTTCTTAGCCACTCTACCCCAAGTATTAGCTCAACCCCTCCTAACTCAAATAGGTGGCCTGTTATTACAGTTTTGTATGTCTCCATCTGAATTTCCAACCCTTTGCAGATGCCCTGACACTGGACTTTAGTTCCATCGCCCAAACATACCCCAAATTGCACTTCTTTATCAATTCTGATCCCCAATTTCTCTATCAACTTCCGCGAAACGAAGTTGTGACTTGCGCCACTGTCAATCATGATCACTGCTACTGTGTTCTGGACTTTACCTCTGAGCTTCATTGTCTGTGGCTGTGACATGCCGCTAATTGAAAACAGAGGAAGCTCTACCATCCCATAATCGTTGCTCCTGTTTTCCTTATCTTCCTCGGTGGTTTGATATTCTTCTGGTTCTTCCTCAGTTTCTCCTCCCTCTTCAACCACTGCCACCTGTAGCAATTTGAAAGCGCATTTGTGCAGCGGAGAGTATGCCTCCCCACATCGAAAACATAATCCCTTTTCTTTCCTTCTTTGAAATTCTTGTTGGGACACAATCTTACTCTCCCTCTTTGCTCCACTGTTTCTTCCCTCCTGTCCCACCACATTACTACTCCCGTCTGACTTTTGTACTGTTGTCGATGAATTATTAGCACTCCTTCGGTCCTGGGTGTAACTAGATGGTTCCCTTCGATTAGTAATGTTGTTCAATGGTTGTGTTCGACTCCTGTCCCACTGTATTCCCCCTGACCTATCAATACGTTCGTTAAAAGACGTTGTTCTATAGCCCTTTGATGCACTCCCCATCATCTGTCCAGTTCTATACGTCCCCCAGTACCCATTTATTTCCTCATCAATAGCCCTCGCTAAATCCATCGCTCGCATGATGGTCCTAGGCTCATGAATTCCGATTTTTCTGCTAATCTCTTCACGCAATCCACTCAAGAAGTATCCTAAGCACTGGTCCTCAGGCAGATTGCCCACTTGAGCCAATAGAACCTCAAACTGTTCAATGTAAGCATCTAGAGTGAGGTTGCCTTGTTTTAGCGACGCCAGAATGAGAAAGGATTGGCTTGTCTCCTTCCGCCATAACGTTTGATCAGCTCTTCTGCAAACCTTCCCCACGTGATGTTCGGCACCTTCGAACGTAACCACTGAAACCAATGATACGTATTACCGTCCATGTGAATGTGCGCTAGTCTCAAACGATGTTCTACCGGTGTATCGTGTAATTCAAAATACTGTTCTGCACGGCCCAGCCATCCTCTCGGGTCTGTACCATCGAAGCCTGGGATTTCTACGCGTTTCAGTGCGTGTCGCAACTCCTCATCTCCTGCTGGCCGAAATTCTCTGTACGATTCGCGAGTTTCTTCCTCTTCCTCCATCTGCTCAACATTCATTCCGCCTCTCCTCGGGTGACCCCGCCCGTTGATTCCCCCGTGATCCCCTCGCAATCGATTTGTTTCCTGATTTGCTTCAATTCGCGCTTGCGATTCTGCCAACGCTGCTAGCGTCCTCGTAATGGTACTGATGTTCTCCTGAAGATCGGTGATGTTGCCCTGTACTACACCCATTGTCTTCTCCAAAGCTTCCACCTTTGCTTCCGACCTCGTCGATGCCATGGTGTCCTGATTTCCTTCGCGCTCGATTAGAACGGCAGAGTCGGACCAATTGTTACGCTATTACTCGTAACTAACTCGAGATCACACAATTGACAGAAAAGGTGAGGAATTTTATTGATGAATTCACAGGAAATGCGTAAGAATTACAGAGACGATGACTCAACCCAGGAATGATCCTGTCCTCTAGCCCTGCTAGATGTATAACTGTTCTACTCACGAATGAATGCTTCCCTCTCCCGCTAACTATCTACTTATACTACGTCTACTCTTTAGCTTGGGCCTTGGGCCTTCTAGCATATACATGTGTAACTATGGGCCTGGGCCTGTTTATTATTAAGTTGCTATCAACTACGAATTGATGTTGATTGCCAATGCAGTGAAAAATTGCTTTGAGCTTGCTATTTAATGCAAGGACCACTAAAGCCTCGCCGGATAATTGGACATTGTATCTGTAAAGCTGTATGATCACATCCAGTTTTTAAACCATCTTATTAACTTATGTTAGATTTCATTATTTTTTAGATAACAAGTTTGTAGTCTTTTCCACGGACATAATTCAAAACGAATCCGTAATTGGTGATATGAAACATAATGATTCAGAAGTTTCTATTTTATTTACATTTTTCTAGCATCTTGCAAATTTTAAAGAACAAATTTACCCTGTAATTGTGTATGCGAAGGGCGATAAGAGAAGCAAGCTTATATATTTCTATGGAATTGTACTGCAACACTGTTTGGTCAAGTGAAAAAACTATGATTGTCTGTGCAGTCTGTTTCACTGTGGTGTGATTACTTAAATTTTGTTCAAGAACATGATATATCGGTTCGCGAGTGTTCTGCCGCTGGTATATCAAAGGCAAGGAATCTCTTTGAACGTGCTCTTACTGCTGCTGGGTTGCACATTGCTGAAGGTCACAGGATATGGGAATCGTACCGGGAGTTTGAAGAAGCAATTTTTCTCACTATTGATGAAATGGAATCTGGGGTGAGAATTATCTACTTTATTTCTCTGCCCCTTTCTGTATTGTCCTTCTACTGGATTTAGAGTGTGGTTTCTGAAATATATCTTGACTACTATTTTTCGTTTGGTTTTATTTGATTGCATTTTGTTTATTTCCGTTTTATAATATCTCTATCATATCGCCAAAGCCTCTCTGCTAGTTTGTTTTATATGCATTTCTTCCGACTGCACTAGTCCCATATTTTCCTTTTCATGGCACATAGTGATGTATGACTCCCTACAAGGTTTGATCAAATTAACCAGACCCCTTGAAGCTTAGTCTTTAAAATTATCCTCCTTAAACTGGCCGTGTTATAGCAGCTTCGTTGTGCTGTATTACTTTTTTTGAGTGGGATTCCATGCATAGTGCATCACATGGTCAAGATGACTGGCATGGGTTGGCTTTACCACTCATTTGATATAATATTGCCTCAGAGACTGAAATTTTTTGCCTCATTCACAGTTTATTTTGGTATAGTTACTTAGCTTCCATTCCCACTCTTTGGGCCATAGTTTGTCATCTCAGACTGAGTTATAAAAGACTTGATATCTCCGAACGAACATGAGCACACTCAATTGTCAGCTTTAGAGTTCCTGTATGGATTATTTTTATGCTTGATTTAGATGCATGCCAAAGAATGGTATGACGAATGGTAGCATAAGAGCTGCTGTCGGCTATGCCTGCAGGTAGAAATTATTTACAAAAGTTGCGGAAATAAGAGGAAGAGTGTTTCTGGGTGTGGGGGCATTATGTGGCCATGATGGTTCTCGTCCCTTCTCTTGTGGTGGCACGTCAAGAAAGGGTTGAACGCATTGTTTTTAGTTAGTGCCCCTTGCTTTGAAGACAAAAGACTTATCTCTTTCTAGCATTTTGATAAAATGATTGTTTTTTCAACTCAATACTGTTTCATTGGGTCATGGTGACTAGAAGGCCAGGCTAGATACTCAGTACCTGCTACTCTTGATGAGAAGATCTCATCCTGTTTGTGACTCGAAAGTTCTTTTCTTCAAATAATCTGTTGGGAGATAAATCATGTAAAATTAACAGTATGCCTATTCTTGTACATTTACTTATTGTTTTTAGTTGACGTGTTATGTTGTTTTTGCAAATTTAAACTTCTTCATGAAGCAGCAACTTCCATGATTAACGTGGATATTGTGATTTGCAGTTGAAAGAAAAGCAGGTCCAACGTATACGAAATTTATTTCATCGTCAGTTGTCTGTTCCCCTTGCTGACATAAGATCCACTCTTCGCACTTACAAGGCATGGGAAGCCAGTCAAGGGAGCCCCATTGATATTACCGGTGGCGAATTGGATGGCCTTTCACCAAATGTTGTGTCTGCATACGAGAAGGCCTTAGAGATGTTGAATGCTCGTGCTCATTTTGAGGAACAAGTTTCCCAAAAGGATGTTGACTCAGAAAAACTTCAAGAATACATGGTACTTACAAAGATATGACTAAGTATATTGCTCCTCCATTCTGATGTATACCCACCATGATTTTAATGAAAGAATTAACTCCTATTTGCTGCCTATAGATGGAAATTCTTTTCATAACTTTTGAAATGCTTCATTTCCTAAAGAAAAATACAGTTGCGGCTGGGTACAATTAAGTGAAGCTTGAATGTGTGTGCGTACACAGATACATAGAAGTACATCGGTTTAAAAGATTATGACCATTTCTTACCAAAAAATGATGAAATAAAACTTAATCTTCTTAATATATATTATGCTAATTGTATTTCACTGTATAACACTAAATTGAGCAAGTTGTGGAGATTTTGTTTGTGCATTTCATATCTTCTGTTGATATCACATACACAATTATGTGATCCTTACTTTACCCAAATACCTTCCTTTATTTATATAAAGTTACTTTTTGTTACTTAAATAGAGATAGACTCTAAAGCAATTCCATTACTTGTCAAGTACCTTGGTGAAAATTATTGGTTTTTGGTTTTGTGCAGGTGTACTTGAAATTTGAGCATTCTTTTGGGGATCCAGCTCGCATACAGATACTGTATGAACGTGCTCTAGCGGAGTTTCCTGTATCTAGTGATTTATGGTCTGACTACACTCAGTACCTGGATAAGACATTCAAGGTTTTCTTTTCTCCTTTCTGTATCTTTCTTCTACTGTTCTGTACTTCAAATATGTGATCACATTTCCATTGGTGGTACCTGTATTGCAGACCGCGAGAATTGTGAAAGATGTTTATTCCCGGGCCACAAGGAACTGTCCTTGGGTTGGACAGTTGTGGGTTCGCTACTTGCTCTCCCTAGAGCGCAGTAATAGTTCTGAAGAAGAGTTATCTTCTGTAAGTTTCCATTGTTGTTGTATATCCTTATTAAATATCTTGATGAAATAGGTGTGGTCTGGTCATCGAATACCATTACTTATCTTGTTGTGTTGATGGTTTTATTTTGGAGTTAATTTTTACCAGTTTAGTGATCATATCCAAGTACTTCGATTAACATTTTCTTTGTTATCTTTTATAGCCTGCTAACATTCTGCTTTATGTTTTAGTTTGTGTTCACAATGAATGTTTGTATGAATAATGTATTTCTTACAATCTTGTAACCTTTGGCTGCTTCTTAACTAGCAAAGAATAAATGACACCATGAACATGCATTTGTTCTGCAATCCAATGTTTTCTACACTAAGTTTCACAAAACTATGCTGTTATTGCTTTGCAAAACTGGTTCTAGAATGCTCACTCAGCACTGCGTATATGTGCATGTAACGCAGTGGGCGACTTAGAATGTCCAACATTAGTTTTCTTCACTTTTAACTTTAAGCAATGCTCTCTCTTTCCTTCTCCCTCTCTACGATAAATGGGAGAAAATGTCATATTAAAGGTTTGTGAATCTTCAAATCATAAATCTTTTTGTACTGGAAAATTAAGATAATTATAAAGAACTTAGTGGGGGAATGATTTTCATGATACTGGATATTTCTCGTTACCTGTTTCTTCTTTGGTTTTGTCTACAATATATGTAGCTGAGTTATTAGCAATAATTGGCTACCAAATACATATCCGTTGCTTGAGATGCTACTGGTCATTGTTAATTTAAAATAAAACAGGACAGTACTTCTCATACTATGACATGGTTTCTTATGTTGTTCTCTCTTTTCATTGGAGTAAATGAATTTATACTATTGCACATGGTGATTTCCTAGACATGTAATTGTTCCGCTGTCAAGATTTTATTCATCTCATTGCCTTCACGATTACTTCACGTTTCATTTTCCTCTTTTGATATATGCTTTCTCATCATCCAGGCATTTGAGAGATCGCTGCGGTACTCTTTCTCCAGTTATGATGAGGTACGATAAATATGTTTAAATTACTTTTACGGTAAATGCTTCACTTTCAAATTATTTGAAAACCTGAAAGCTATGTGAGTCCTAGTGTCACTTCTCTTGGGTTCTCGTTGCATAGAATTTTTGGGAGGACTAAGTGGTGAAAATGGATGAAATCGAGCCAAATCCTACGCATTCTTTTTATGTATGAGCTAGAATATCTCTATGTGGCTCAGAGATTTCTCGAAAAATGAGAGGTTTGGCACTTCATGTTTGAATTTCTGCTGGAATCTTTTGGTTCAAATTGGATTTATTGAGCTTTATTAAGTTAATGCTCAAATTCAGATGTAAGGTCTTGGGCTGATGGTAATTTTAGATAAAATGTTAAGTAAAGCATTCAAGCTTGTGGGATGCGCGAAAGTTGTCAAACAAGCTAATTTGTGCTACATCTCAAAAAAAAATATGAACCTAATCAAGCTCAATTGTAATTTGAAAATTAGAAATATACATCGAATAGTATTTGAACCGACTCTATTCTTTCCCCCCTGGTTTGGACAATCTCCAAAACTTCGAATTCTGTGTTGCTCTTGGTTAGTCATCTCTTTCATCCAACCACATTAGTTGGTTTGTTAATGACATTCAACTTACTTAAAACTGGTATACTGCTTTCTTTATTGTGATTTGCATAACCTGTTAACCTGGGAGACATAATGACTTGAAAGAGACAAATTATTAGGCATGAATGTTTCTTTGGAGCTTATTCTGTTTTTTTTTAACATGATTGTTTAAATGTCAGGAAGATGTAAATCAGGTGGATATGTTGGAAATGTTGCATGGTGTATTCTTTTCAAATATATTTTTCAAGTATAATGGCTTTTAAATTACTGGGAACAGGTGATTTTAACAGGAGGAAATATGAGGTAAGATTTTCGATTTGGGGCATTGGATACTGGGATGATGGGCGTCAGATCATTGAAAGGCAAATTCATGCCATGCCAAATGAATGACCACCAAAATCACATTTTCTGTAGATAGAAGCGTATGATAATGTGAAGGTTACTTAAAACTCGTAAAGAATAGAAGATCAATACATACTTTGCAAGTGACTTTTCAGCATGCCGTCTGTTATTTGTGCATCTGAGCGTTTCGGAAATTTTCATGAAAATGCATGGGGTTTCTTTAGTTCGACTGTGTTCTGTAAATGAAACTAGGATTTTTGCATCCTGTCCTTTTTGTTGTCATATATTGATTATACTTTTCTCATTGGGGTTTCGTTTCATTGTTTCAGTACCTAAATATATATCTCACTAGGGTTGATGGGTTAAGAAGGAGACTCTCGACATCATTACAGAAAGAGAGTGGCATGGACTTTGTCGTTATACGGAATGTTTTTCAGGTTTCAATTGCTGACTTATAAACTCTTGTATTGTTATTTTTAGTGGTTAGTATTTCTAAGTTGCCATATCTTATCTGCTACGAGCTGAACCCTGCCCTTTCCTCTTTTCCATTGTTAAAATTAAATTCTCAATTACCTTTCGCTCTGTCTTATTTGGTTTTTTCTTGTGGTTTAGTTGCTTCATTTGCAACATTTCCTTAATTATGTTCTTGATATGTAATTGCTTTCAAGGTCAGTTGGAGGTTTTATTAGTATCTTGTACTGTTGCCGATTGATATTTTTTCAGGATTAATTAATTAGAGGTTTATGTGTGTTAGTATGTTTTATGATTCAGGGTTAATTACCTTGAAGAATCAGCACCTCTCAATATTTACTGTGTACAGACTTAATTTTCACTTTCTTTTTCTTGCTCCAGAGAGCATCAGATCACTTGGCCCAAGATCTCAAGAATACAGACAGTTTGTTGCATATGCATAGTTATTGGGCTCGTTTAGAGATAAATATGGGAAAGGATTTGACTGCAGCACATGGTGTCTGGGAGGGCTTGATTAAAAATAGGTCTTTTTTTTTTATACTGTCATGGTAATGAAATTTCTTTCTTTGATTCAGATTATCTTATATCTTTTTTTCTTCAGTGGGTCTATGTTGGAAGCTTGGCAAGGTTATATAGCAATGTTAATTGAGATGGGTCAGATAAATGAGGCTAGATCACTGTATAAGAGATGCTACAGTAAGAGATTCCCTGGGACAGGCTCAGAGGTATATTTTTCATTTGTTCTCCTCATCATCTTACTTCTTTAGAGAACCTCGTTTCTGAACATTATAAGACCCTCAAGCCCACTTGTATGACTCTTACAGTAGAAGCTTTCTACATATTACATCTTCTAGTTCGTTTTCCTTCACTTCCAGAATTTGAAAATTATCCATTTTTTTCTTTTGATATTTTCCTTTTTGATTGAGAATGATGGGGCAATGGGGGTAGTATGGGTGAATAATGGTTGAAGGATTCTTCAAAATACATGTGGTTGTTGGACGAACCATTGTACTGAATAACTGATGATTCTACCTGTCGACGCTATCCTGTTCTTGATCACAATGAACTTGTGTGCCAAAATTCTGGTAAAAGGGAAGGGAGAAAGGAAGTTAGATGTTTATACTCACAATGTGTATCAATACAGATTCTTAAATGAATTTGGAATCTTGATTGAATTTGAAGATTCTGTAGGTCTTTGATATGCATCCACATAATGTTACTTGATTTGCATTTTTTTAGATTTCTTAACTATGGCTATTTAATTTGTGCTGCAAAAATAACCAGTCCTGATTAATAAAATTTAAGTAATGGTGTACCAGATGATTACTTAGCTGCTGTAACATGAATGTAGAAGTATGACAAACACAACTAGAAATAAAAAGTTCATTTAGGGACAGGGTATGTATGCAAGATCAGAGTCTCGAAAGTTGCATTGTTCAGCTTTATTTTATTTTGGATGAATACCTCACGAGATTCATTACCTGTTCTGTCTCGGTTGAGTAATTTCTAAATTTCTAAATGTTGTTTAATCAAAGCATATCTATGTGTGTTATAATGCGTAATTGCTTTTTATTAGATGATACCTTCCTTTCCTAAAAAACAGAATCATTCAGGACATTTGCCATTCATGGGTTCGGTTTGAGAGGGAATATGGTTCTCTGGAAAGTTTCGACGCCTCTGTGCAAAAGGTACTGATGTACAGCATGCGACTTTGGTTTGTGTTGCATTACCTATTGTTTGTCGGTGGTTTAATGGCATTTATCTACTTAATGTATTGGTCTTATGATTAAACAGTTCATAATTTCATTTTTTTAACTATTTCAGGTGACACCGCGTCTGCAAGAGCTGCAGTTATTTGCTTTGCAGCAAGAGAGTACAAATATTGGTGCAGCAACAGATGGAAAAGAAAATCCTAAGAAAAATACTCGAGAGAAGAGAAAGCCTGTTTCCAATTCAACTGATGAGCTGCATCCAGCCAAACGTCGCAAAGATATGGATCAAAAGTTTAAGACACATGAAAATGATAAAGGTCATACCAGATACGCTGTTGAAGTAACTGAGGTTGCTGAAGTAGATAATAAAACAGGGGAGAGTTCGAACAAGGAAAAAGATGATCACTCTCATAAAAAATATGTTCCTTTTGATGATCAATGCACTGCCTTTATATCGAACCTCAGCCTGGAGGTATATTGTTCTGCATTCACGTTAATAAACTGATTATTGGGATGTACAAGAGTAAGTCATGTAATTCTATTGTAGATCTAATTGGGTAATGATGATTTGTGCAGGCAAATGAGGGGGATCTGCGGAATTTCTTTGGTGCTGATGGAGGAGTGCTGGATATTCGAATATTAACTGACAAATTCACAAAAAAATCAAGGGTATGTCCCAGTAGTAATTATAAGTGTTCTGTCCTTTCTCCAGTCTCATAGAGAATATATTTTTATGCTTCATGTTACATGTGATCTTATGAAGGGATTGGCATACATTGATTTTGCCGACAATGCTCACCTTGCTGCGGCTCTTGAAAAGAACAAGAGAACTTTGCTCGGGAAGAGGTTAAGCATTTTGAAATCTGATCCACATCAAGGCCGCAAGAAAGGAGTTACTGGTTTGCATCTTGTGCTAGTGTGGCTCTTGAGCACTTCTTTCACATAATTGTAGTAATTATAATACCTATTCATGCTATATCATCTCTTATTCATCAATCTGCTTACGCCATCCCCTTACATCCCGTTACATAAGTATTCAAAATTATTGATTTTTCAAACTGGAACCTAAGTTGAACGTTCAGCCAAACACTGTCTAATCCAGTATCTGCATCTGAATACTTGTAGATAAAAATGGGACACCAGTTTTGGGGGTTCGAATACATGATCTTCTTCCCATATTGTCTATTTTAGACAGCATCTGTAATGAGTAGTAATTCTGCCGATCCATGTTATTCTTGACCGTGAAATATTCTGGCTCCTATTGGCTATTGAATTTTTCTGCCATCTAGCAATCATATGTACTGCTGTTTTTCTCTCCCAATGGCAGGAAATGCCAACAAACCAAAGAACTTGGGGGCTGTCGATTCGCCAGAGGCTTCCAAAGGGAGAAGGGGCTCGCAACCACGGTCTATAATTAAGGCAGGTAAAGACGATGTCCAACTTACTGGAAGGAACACATTTGCGGTGCCAAGAATCGTGAAAGCCCTGGGCTGGAATGACAGCAACAGAGGTAAACCGCCAGCCAAAGGAGTTACGGAAGAGGGAGATGAGACCCCGAAATCTAATGACGAGTTCAGGAAGATGTTCCTGAAAAATTGAATATGAATTGTTGCAAGTGTTCTGCTAACAAGAGGATTGCCAATACCTCTTCTTGTAATCATATAGGGATTATGATTTATGATCTTGAAATATGATAATTTGATATTTCTGTCTACAGTCAAGTTTTTTCCTTTATTTATTTGTTTGGTACGCTCGCTAACAAAACATTTGCCTCGTGGTGAGGAAATATAGTTTTTTTTTAGCTGCCATAAGCTGCGGAACTTCCAAATGTTTGGCTAATTTGACGAGATGTGCTGGTGAATATTTGCTAGAAAGTGTTATATGCCACGTTTGGTTTTTATTGAATTTGTGGTAAAAGAATTTTGAGAAATGATTTATTTTGTCGGAATATATCGAGAAATTAGGTTTTTCGTGATGTTTTAGCTTATATCCAGCTGTGGTAGTAACTCTAAGGTTGCTTTTTGAATTTGATTCGTTCAATCGACTTGTCTCCCGGTTTCAGAAAATTCGTGACAAATTTTTGTTAGTTCAATTTTCCATCGAATATTGGAATCTGATCAAGATGTATTTGGTGGTTTGGGGAAGGTTTCAGAAAATTCGTGACAAATTTTTGTTAGTTCAATTTTCCATCGAATATTGGAATCTGATCAACATGTATTTGGTGGTTTGGGGAAGGTTAAAAACTCGCCGAAAAGATTCCGGACCAAGTTCTTGCAACAACAGGAGAAATTGTTCTTGTCTGCGGAAAAGGTCGGGTGGAAAATGCACAAGCAAGAGGAAGATTTGGTGCAGCAGTTCTGCCAAGAGATTCGGGTCAAAAGAAGAGTACTCAAACTTTGGATGCACAATAACAAGAACAGTCTAGCCAAGAAATACCATCCCATGTCCACTTCTCCACCAAACTAGCCAGGATATATATACATATATAAAGACATGTATGCATATGTTAGGAGCTGACATTTAGATATGATGAATATATATTAATGGTTATAAAATTTCAAACTTTCTTGATATCAGTAATCGAAGCTAGTTCCAGGCCTATTGAGGTCCTTCTTTGTAATGTGTTTGATAACTATGTGATTTAGTGAAGGAGACTCCATCGGCTGGGTAGAATTTGAGTTAGTGAAATGTTTATTGTCTAGATAAATCCAATTTGTCGTACTCTGTATTAACTACTAAGTTAACAAATGAGTAACATTCGACGAGGATCTAATGCTATATTATTAGACACATCCACGGGTTGGTCCGAACCGACCCACCGGTTCGGTTTGGAAAATCTCGAACCGGGACCGTAACCTAGATACACGGTTCCGGGTCAGGTCTTGGATCTGATGAGTCCGATCCGGTTCTGGCCCGTGAGTTTTTTAAAAAAGTGAATTTAAAAAATGTTCTTTGTTATAAACAAAAGAATTTTTAAAAATAAAAAACGTTTTTCTAAAAAAACATATTTTTAAAATTAGGCACGAGTCCGGGTCAGGGCCAGACCTGGCGGGTCGACGAGTAATATTTTTAAATACCCGTACCCGGCTCGTATATACACAGGTTTGGTCCGGGTTCTGGGTTCTGGGTCAAAACCTTCGACCCGGATAACGGGTCAATTGATCACGGGCCGGGTCCGGTTCTGATCTGTCCACACCACTGCGAGAGGTTGTCCCCGTCGCCGCCGATCCAGTGTCTACATTCAGACACCGTGAGCATATCGATTCTTTCGACAACGATGTGATGGTGGGTTCGGACCGTTAGCGGGGTGGACTTTGAGGAAGTGAAGTATTTTCTCTCGGCTGGATGGTGGGTTGGGACCGTTAGCGGGGTGGACCTTGAGGAAGTGAAATATTTTGTCTACTTCCATTGGCTACGATGTGAAGAGGCTCAGGATTCATCAGGATTGGAAGAACGGAAGATGGCTGCTTCCCAGTTCAATATGATTTTAACTTGTATTTTCATATTTTCTTCTATGCCTACGTGAACTTACAAATTTGATTATCGTTGTGATTTTTGTCTTGGCTTATAATATTGATTAAGTATATATACAGTTTGTTCTTTCTTGGTGTGCCATATTCCTTTGCTCATTCCAAGTTCCTCGAAGACCTCTAATTCTCTCCTAGAATGTATCTTAGATGTGATTGATTTTGTGTCATCAATCAACTCGGCATGACGATGGTTTTATATATATATATATATATATATATATATATGATACGGTGGACACCAGGCTGACGTGGCACTTACAGGTGCTGTCACGTCAGCCTGGTGCTCACATGATGCCCATGTTGGGTGCCCACCATATCAAATATATATATATATATATATATACGAGAAAAAAATATGTTTTGTGTAATTGGTACGTTTAATTGTTTGAGTAATTACTTCATTAATTCTATATAGATTTATTAATGTGGACGAAAGGAATTTACAATATATGTCTGACCAGAAAAGATCTCAATTCTCAAGCTCACATTCTTATTTGAATAGAGAAATCACGTGAAATATTTATAATGTTTGATGAGTTGGTATAATTAGAAGGGTCAATTAGTTGACGGAATTAAATCATTAATCGGGTTAATTACTCCATTATGTATAGATACGATACTTATTTAGCTAATCTATCTGTTAACAATATTTTATCCAAGACTATTGAATTGTATTTTACTTACCAAATCCGTTCACTTTCATTTTACAAAATAAAAATAAATTCCAGCAGTAAAGCAAATGCAAGAACAAGAAGTCTAACTGAAGCATAAAATATAAGTAGTGGAGTATAAAATTCTAGAGAGAAATTCGAAAGTGTTGTCGGCTTCGACAAGGCAAAGACCATCGTCTCGCTCTCTCTCTAGCTTTCTCAGTTTACTTTTTCGTTATATTTTTCTGCATAAAATTGCTGCAAAGTTCATCATTTTCAGCTGTAAAGTTTCTAATTTGGAGCTGAGATTTTTTTCGGAGCTGGAAATTTCTGTGGAAGAGAAGCTTGCGGTCGTGGTTGGGGGATGTTTTTGGAAACCAAGCAATTTTTTAGGAGCTCCAATACTGGCACGTGTTTGAGACATTGAGTTTTTTCTCCTGTTGCGTTTCATTAGATTAATTTTGATGCTGTAGTTTCAGTCATAGATAGAGCATTCAGAGATTTGTGTGAATTTGTTGAATGTTGCGTGGATGTAAGATTGGGTTGCATTGATACTCGGGCACATGAAGGTGTGGACAGTTTTTTATTGTTTGGATCTGTGTATCATAACTTTGTGTTGTAAGAATCGTTTGAAAGTGTAGAAATTGAGGCTGAGACTACGTTCTTATTTCTTGAAAAGTTGTTGATTTTGTGGTTTAATGAATTCCAATTGTGTCTACTCATCTCTAAGTTCTTCATTCCATCCATGCATTCAAAAATAATTTAATAACTTTCTTACATCTTTAAGCTCTGCTTTCCGTCTATGTCGACAAGATTGATATTAATTCGCTTAATTTGGAGGAAGAATTTCCCTGTAGCATCACAACCTCAATCCGCCCTGTCCTCTGTTCTTTTCCAGTTGTGGAGTTTCTTGATGGATCATGATTTGGTATGTGATAGTTATAATTAATTTTATCGATTATATGATAGAATGAGTGGCTAATTAAGTCAGGAACTAATTATAGAACGGTAGTGAAACGTTTGACTGATTTAACTTGGGGGTTGAATAAGAGGGTTTCTACGACATAAAGATAATATCTTTACAACAAACTCAAAAGTTCATACCGTTTTTGTGATTTTCATGTGCGAACTTGAGGATAAAGGTAAACTTTTTTACTGATTTTCAGGTAAAAAAACAGAGGCTTGAGCATGATTAATGGATTTGTCGTTCTGGCGTATGGGTTGCTTGTAAATTAATCTATTATATATCACAATTGGATATGACGCTGCGATTTGTTCAGTTCAAATCCGAGGTTATTCATTGAAGCAAGTTGTAATAAGTTTTTCGGCTAATCACCAATCAAAAAAATATTTGGAGTTCTTGAGCTGGTTTTCTCATGGCAAATCTCTCTGCAAATCATTTTGCTGGGGGCCCTCCACCAGGTTTGAGTAATTACACTTTGCTCGTGTTTGGAAATGCATTATTTTTGTGAGGTGCTTAGTCAGTTCTGTACCTGCTGACCTTAATGTTTCTCGATGTTTGGTACGTACATGTTCAGACGGGCGTAACAACTAGGTGTGTCGTACAAAATTTGTCTGTGACATTTTCTTTTGATTATTTCTTTCCGCATATATCTTGTGAATTTATGATCCTTTTAGTTGATAGATCTGATGGGAATCCGATTAAAGAACCTTGGTGATTTCAATTCCCTCTTCTGTCCACTGTTCTATACTGCATTGTTTGAGCACTCTAAGAATATCTCGTTTTCCAATTTGTCGATAAGCAATAAGTTATTGCTCTTAGTCAATACTGTCGGTTGTGCGAAGTTATTAAAACCAAGAAGGTGTTACTGTGCACCTAGGCTCAAAACTCAGGACGAGGTGAGCTTGTGTGTTGACACAACTCTATTCTTCCATTAAGCATGCTGTTTAACCATGATCCCCCAACACTGGTGCATTTCATGGACTCTGTATATTTTCTTCATAGATACCATGTACTATTTGGGTAATACAGCTTTTACCTGGTTTTATGATAGTAGTGTCCTTGGTTCTCCTTGAAAAAGAAAATATATCCAATATAAGTGTCTCCTATTCAGGGATGTTGTTTAATTGTCTAAGGCTCCAAGCAGATTATTATACCTTTTGCCTTTCATTCTGCCCTCTTACATTTTTTATGACCGGTGTTCTGTTACAGGAGGCCCAAGTGATGCTTTATACAAAGAATTATGGCATGCCTGTGCTGGATCCCTTGTTACCCTTCCAGGTAAAGGGGAACGAGTTTATTACTTTCCTCAAGGTCACATGGAACAGGTTGGAATCTTTCTGTTTATCCGTCCCCAAATCTGTTCTTTAAATAGATAATTTAGTGTCCTGCTATTTGTAAAGGCCAGTATTCTGATTGATCCTCTTTTCGTGGCAGTATTGTTTCAAGCAAGTGTCTGTATATTTTTGTTGTCAAAACTTTACACCTTTTTGGCTGAGATGTGATATGCTACTCAGACCCTCTAGATGTTTCTGTTTCTCGCTTGTTAAGTTTCATAAAGAGCTGACATCAGTTTCTTTCGTTTGCTCCTTTCTCAATAGATAGAAAGTTAACATCTTTTGTTTATAAGTATTTTACCATGCTGTCCTGAAGTTTGCCCAGTCATTTACTGATACCACTTTATCATCTAGCTTGAAGCATCCATCCATCAGGGTTTGGACCAGCAACTTCCTATATTCAACTTACCCAGTAAAATCCTTTGCAAAGTGATGAATGTCACATTGCAGGTAAGTTCATGACATCTTTCGTATGAGACTGGAATTTGTTTCTTAAAGTGGCATCAATATTTCAAATTAGTGTGGCGCCAAATATTTCACTTTGCTTTTTTTTGTTAACATGTTCAACTTGAATTCTAGGCTGAACAAGAGACGGACGAGGTGTATGCACAAATAACATTGATGCCTGAACAAGATGTACATTCTGTTTATCTTACTAAATGTTATTACAAGTTTGAAGTTTTATAAATGGAGCTAGTGACTGGCAACACTAGTTGTAGTTTCATTTCAGTCATGTAGAGTTGGAACCATTGGGATTTTATCCTTTTAGCAACATAATAAATTAATATTAGTCAGTCCCTATTCCACCTTGCAAAACAAATCTATTTTCTGGAGTTATTTTAGTTAAGGTTCTATCTTTTTAAGAGCTCAGCAGAAGCATATCAGAGTCTGAGCTAATTACCCTTCCAAGAGCAATTTATCTTCCAATTTAAGCATGCTAGGCAGGGTTCCTGCGGAGCCCAATCCAATCCTTGCTCTTTAACTTTTATACATATCTATTGATTATTTTTTTGTTCGGTGGATGGATCAGGAAAATGCGATAACAAGCCCTGATCCTCCTCTGCCAGAGCCTCAACAGTGTACCGTCCATTCATTTTGCAAAACTCTTACTGCTTCTGATACCAGCACTCATGGAGGATTTTCTGTTTTGCGTAGGCATGCAGATGATTGCTTACCTCCTTTGGTAATAATCTGTCATCTTTAGGTTCAGTTGACCTCTAATACTCCTTTCCCCTCCTGGCATGTTTTTTGAAGTTGCACTTTCTTAATGTAGGATATGTCACAGCAACCACCCTGGCAGGAGTTGGTTGCTTCTGACCTTCATGGAAATGAGTGGCATTTCCGTCACATTTTCAGAGGTCAGAAATTTTCTGGTCAACCTGAATGTAATTTTGTCTCGCTAATTTGTTGCAGAAGCACCCTGTTACATCATATTGCATGTGTGCAACAAAGACATTGAACAGGCATGCATGCGTGCCATCCATGATTGGGTGTACTCATCCATTGGTTATTTTTTGGAGAGTGAGTGTTATCAGTACTGCAACTTAAGCCTCCACCTGAAAATCAGATGTTCAATATTAGTTCCCCGATCATCACTCTACTATGTTTTGGGGCCTTGGTGATCCATGGTTACAGGAAGCATGGACTGCTCGTGTTTTATTCCCAACAACTAGAACCAATAGTTAGCTTCTTTTGGAGCTTTAGAGTAATGTTGAAGACAGGAATGCTTATTGTGTTCTCTTGTATAGATACAGTTATTAAGTAATGTGAACACACTACTAATCTATAAAGAGGAAACATATGGAACTTAATCTGATAATCTAGGAAATATTGCATTCTTGTAAGAGCGTTGTTACGAACTTAATCGTAACTAGATCTCTAAGCCCCGAATTGAATCACAGAAGAACGTTTATTGATGGAATTGAAGAATTACAGAGGAATGATCGGGAAAACTACAGAAAGATTGAACACCAAACCCAGGCACTTGCCTGTCCTCTAGCTACGCTAGATATGAAACTGATCTCACTCTCTGATTAACTTCCCTCCCCCGCTTCCTGTTTACTTATACTATGTCCACTCTTTATCTTGGGCCTTGGGCCTCCTATTATATATGTGACTTTGGGCCTGGGCCTATTTATTCTCCTAACAATATCCTCCTCTCGCAAATCAGCCTTGTCCCCAAGGCTGGTATACGGACATTGAGCTTGAAAATCGACCACATCCTCCCACGTGTCTTCTTCAAGTGGCTTCTCTTTCCAGTGACTTGCCAGCATATCGAAATTCACTTCATCGAGTTTCAACCTCTCTTTCGTAGCCGAAACCAGCTTCTTACCTTCATCTTCTTTCAGTTGCCCAACTGTATATTCATCAATTGCGCCAACCATGTAGGTAATCTCGTAACCTTTCTTCTTGAGGCGTTCCAGTGATGGGTAATTCTCCCCAGCCTTGCTTTCTCCAGTAATATAGTATATAGCCTTGAACTCCATCTGATCTTCCACAGAGAAGTGTTCTACAGTAAGGCGATACTCCCAATTACTTGTCGGGCTCTTGTAACATGCCGCATACTCATCTTTTGTGATTTCTTCTGGCTTCCGTCGCCAGATGGGTTTCTGCTTGTTGATAAGCTGCCATTCATGCGCAACTTCTTTACTCTTCTTCTTCTCACCCTTGTCCTTCTCTTTCTCCTCATCAACTTCCTTAGTGCCTCCTTCCTGTTCCTTCTCACTTTCATCGTTTTCCTCGTCACTGAACTCTTTTTCCGTGGTCTTCCCTTCCTTCACGAAGAGGGTGATCTTAGTCTCTTTCCCAAGCTGCTCACCATCCTTTGTTACTATAGGGCCACCCCAACTTAGTTCAATCACCACCTTACGCACCAAATACTCTTGATGGGACTGAATCTTCCTCTCCTTGCATCGATTTCCTCCTCCTCGCTCGACACCTGCTCTATCTCCCATGCCCCTGTTGTTGCTTGTGTTTACCACCGCTTTACGATTGATTTGTTGGATTTGGGCGGGTCTGTGCTTTGGGCCTGGGACATCCTCCTTGCGGCCCAAGAGATGTGGTATACGGCATTCTTCTTTCGTCGTATACGACATTATTAACAGCAGAAGAAGCAGTAAGTCTTCTTCGATGTGTTCATCTACTGTAAGTTTCCCCCATTTCAAAGAGGCATCTGATTCGTAGGGTTTTGCCGCCTTTCGGCCACTATACCTATGGATCAGCTCCTCCGCAGATCGTTTCCAATTCCAGTTTGGAGTTCTCGATTTCACCCCCTGGAACCTATCCCTTACATTTACTCCAATGGCAATTGCTGCCCCGTCGGCACCGCCCATCCGTGCACCGCTGCTGTCGCTCCACCCTACAATTACTACCAGCAAAGTTCCGACTTTACCTTCAATTTTAACCATTTAGGGGAACAAAAGTACTGGCGACAAATTTGATGGCGTGCCAAATATAGATCATACTCAAGACTTTGTCCGGAGAGACATTACGGACTGGCTTCTGTGGCTACGTAATACAGTTGGTTTTCAGGATTTTCGGTTTGATTTCGCCAGAGGGTATAGCAGCTTATGTTTCACATAAACTTTTAATTTTTTTATCATTTATTTGGAATATTGGCATATACGTTTCAACAACTGTTACGAACTTAATCGTAACTAGATCTCTAAGCCCCGAATTGAATCACAGAAGAACATTTATTGATGGAATTGAAGAATTACAGAGGAATGATCGGGAAAACTACAGAAAGATTGAACACCAAACCCAGGCACTTGCCTGTCCTCTAGCTACGCTAGATATGAAACTGATCTCACTCTCTGATTAACTTCCCTCCCCCGCTTCCTGTTTACTTATACTATGTCCACTCTTTATCTTGGGCCTTGGGCCTCCTATTATATATGTGACTTTGGGCCTGGGCCTATTTATTCTCCTAACAAGCGTTAGAAGGAAAATAGGGGCCATTTAATTTGTGATGTTATAGTTTCTAATTTGATCTGACATTTCCTCAGGTCAACCTAGGCGCCACTTACTGACCACTGGGTGGAGTGTTTTTGTTAGTGCCAAAAAGTTGGTCGCTGGAGATGCTTTCATTTTCCTAAGGTATGATATGAAAATTGCATTAGTCTATATAACAGTATTATTTCGCTTAATATACAACCGTACATTAAATTTTGCAGAGGAGAAAATGGGGAGCTTCGGGTTGGAGTCCGTAGACTCATGAGACAGCTAAATAAGATGCCATCATCTGTTATATCAAGTCATAGTATGCATCTAGGGGTTCTTGCTACTGCATTACATGCCATCTCCACAGGGACACTTTTTTCAGTTTTTTATAAACCAAGGTTCTTTCCTACTTTTTTTTTTCTGGTTTGGATCTTGCATCAATCAATATCAATTAGAATTTCCCGTTATAGTTACATAAAATAACGCGTTGCCTCAACCATTCTTGTGAACCATCAAATTCAGTTAAAAATCTTTGACAGCATTGGATCTAATTTTCTGTGAAACTGTTCTTTTGCTACGCGTTTTGATGTGTTCAGCATGCTTTACATTTCTATGTAGTGGTATGTTTCAGGCTTTTAGACCTTATACTTGTGCATCAATCCAGGAGAAGATTTAAATATTCGTAACTAATTTGTTGAACATCCTTGCGAAATTTCAGATTTGATTTATTTTGTTCTGAGTCATTCTTACCCAGATCGTGTAACTCTAGGTTTGACATTTTTACTTTCTTTTTTCTATGTAGTTCTTAGGTTTCTAGATCTATTTGCATGGGCTAATTCAAGAGATTTTAGATTATGCATAGATGATTATATTCCACATCCTTTTTGAACTCTCAAGTCTAATTTAGTTATAAAATTTATGAACTGTGGTTGATTCTCCTATTGAACCATTCTTTCCCTGGACATGTGTTTGACATGCTTCACACTTATTTATGTATTTCAAACCTCTAGACCTTGTACTTGTGAGTTAGTTATGGGAAGATCTTCTTCTGTTCTAACTGATGATATAGGTTCCCGTTGATCAGATATTATAATATCTAGGCAACTCCCTGTTGCGTCTGTCTAGTTTGTTGATATTATCCAATTTCTCATGTTCGGATGTTGGTTTGGAAGAATTAACTGTATTGAATTTCAACCATTTGTTTCAGAACTAGTCGATCAGAATTCGTTGTAAGTTTAAACAAGTATCTTGAAGTTCGAAGTCAGAAGTTGTCTGTGGGGATGCGATTTAAGATGAAATTTGAGGGTGAAGAGGTTCCAGAAAGAAGGTGGGGGATGTATTTGCTTTAAAATCATGTTTTGGTTGTGGATTGGTTCTAAACTAAATCCTTTTTAAAAGTCATTTTAGAATATTACTATATGTTCGTATAGGTTCAATGGGACGATTGTTGGTGTTGGGGATTATCCATCATCTGCATGGCCTGATTCAGAATGGAGATCATTAATGGTAACTACA
Source organism: Dorcoceras hygrometricum (assembly GCA_001598015.1). Classification (NCBI taxonomy): domain Eukaryota; kingdom Viridiplantae; phylum Streptophyta; class Magnoliopsida; order Lamiales; family Gesneriaceae; genus Dorcoceras; species Dorcoceras hygrometricum. The sequence goes on from KQ995297.1 coordinate 133,669, forward strand.
TTCATATGGCATAAGCAGTTTTTAGCGGCAGATCTTTTTCACATTGGTTGATGTCCTCCCATGAAGAGACGTCTACAGCTTTTTTGTGTTTTAATTCTGTAGTAACTTAATTTGTTCTCTCTGTATGTAAGTCAGATCTTCTACTAAAAAGAAAGTTGAGAATTTGGATAATAATAATTACTATGTTAGTTCCATAATGTTTTATTTCATTCATCCAGGTACAATGGGATGAGCCCTCCCCAATTTTGCGTCCAGACAGAGTTTCACCTTGGGAGATAGAGCCACTTGTTGCAGCAACTCTTCCGAACTCGCATGCTGAGCAAAGGAACAAGCGTATCCGACCATCTGTCCTACCTTCACCTATGCAAGATCTTTCTTCACTTGGTATTGTTTATTTCTATGATAATGCTGATAATCTTTTTTTTTTTTTTTTTTACCACGTCATAGAACGATGTATTTCTGATAGGTATGTGGAAGTCACCGTTGGACTCCCCTGCAGCATTTACTTGCCATGATCCATTGCGTAGACCAGATGTATATCAATCACCTAAACTTAGCTCTGTCACCAAAAACTGCACTCCAAGTTACAACGAAAAGTTGCTGCCCCTTCCAAGTAACTCGATATACCAATCCAATATAGAAACTGCAGCCGAGTCAGTCACTCCTCCAAGTGACAGAAGACATGGTAATGGCTACAGGCTGTTTGGAATTGAATTGGTTGACCATTCAACAAATGAAGCCAATTCATTAGCAGTCCTGACTGGAGCAGCTGTTGAGGATTCTCATGTTTCTTTGGATATTCAATCTGAACAACAATCAGAGCCATTAGATCATAATCCTTGCAATGTTCCCTCACTGATTTGTGATCCTGACAAGTCATTTCTGATATCGCCTCATGGGCCTCAGGACAGGAAAATTAGAAGCTGCACCAAGGCGCCTCAATTATCAGTGCATGTTACTTTCTTTAAAATTTAAATAACACTTGATTTGAAAATTTGGAGTGAAACTTGACCGTCTGATGGAAATATTCCCTCCTTTCCGTATATTAAAGAACCAAATGGGGATAGTTTGGACATTTCGCGTTCCATATTGTCTTGGATTACTTATTATATTGCTCATCCTATTGCATTATTCTTCTGATTGACACTGATTCTTGTCAATCTATTATTCGACTTTGTTTGGATTTTCTTTTGATTACAGAAACCTCTTGTTTCATTTTTCCTTTTCAAATATTCATAAACGAACAATAGGTAACTAATTTGCTCTTATGAATCGCTTAGGTTCACATGCAAGGCATTGCAGTTGGAAGAGCTGTAGATTTGACCAGATTTGATAGCTACGAGGATCTATTTGAGAAATTTGAAGAGATGTTTGAAATTGTGGGGGAACTCACTGGTTCAGAAAAGAAATGGCAAGTGGTATATACAGATGATGAGGATGACATGATGATGGTTGGAGACGATCCATGGCAGTTGAGTAAAATTTACTGTTTCCATCACATTTACTGCATATCATATATCATTATTCCTGATTATACATTCTCCAGTTAATGAGTTAACTACCCATGAATGGTGGATTCTAACTTTTTGCTGTTGTCGGGATAGTCTTTTACATTTTGGGATGCAGGTATCTGGTATCAGTCAACTCATACAGCTTCACTGATATTCACCATATCATTTCAAGCATATGATATTCTTATGTCAGGATGCTGGAGCATCTGAATGAATATATTAGAAGTATACTCTTGAAATGCTAATATCAGCTTAACTTTTGCATCGCCCCAGTGAATTCTGCACCATGGCGAAGAAAATATATATATGTACAGCCGAGGAAGCCAAAAGGCTATCGCCCAAGATTAAACTTCCTCTCACGGAGGTTAAATCTTCCAAGCTCCTTTCAGATACGTCTATCGGTGCTGAAGAACAATCATCAACCATGGGATCAGCATACTGATGTGTTCCTTGCATCTTTAAGCTGCAAGAATGTTGAATATTGCACTAGTGAAGATGAAGTCAACATATTACTGGCAAAGTTGTATTCCAGCTGCCTAATGAGGCTATACTTGATAGATTGACAATCCTCGTATGTGGTTGGCGATGGCTGGATATGCTTGTGACGCCAAGTTTTCTGTTATTTCTTAATTCCTTTAGAGCGAAGTCATAAAGTCAAGGGTCCTGATCTGGTATTCTTGTATTATTTTGTGTTTATTTTGAGGAATCTTGTGGTGCATACTTGTTTGGGGATACCATCAAGTTCATCTTCCACGTCGGGATTAGTTCTCCACTTTCGCAATCGTTTCTGGTTTTCGGGATGAGATTCATTTTATGCCAAACTACTTTTTCGTATATGTATCAGATTTTGAAACAGTTTTTGTCGGTAAGTATGCCATCGTTGCTCGCTTCTCAGACGGTCCTCTCTTCTCGGAGGGCAGCCGAATGTGCAATGGGTATGTATGATTTTAGTTATGAGAGTTTATTTTTTTAAATTGATTTTAGTCATGTTCTCAGAAAAATATGACATATAATGTTTTGACCTCTATGGTTCATTTGTTAGGATTAAACCTATGTTATTAAAATATAATTAAGTAAGATATATAAGACAATGACAAGGTTCTTTTACAAATATGAAGTGTCAATTTTTTTACAATAGTTCAATTCTTGTCATAAGATCGGTATCCAATAAGTAATATTCGATGAGTTTTGTACCCTGAATAATAAAAATGAATAAAAAAGTTTTTTTTATCAAATTTTTACAAGTTATAAATTAAATCAAAACATTAAAAAATTACAGAACTAAATGCTAATTTCTCTCCAAGGAAGATTTCCATATTTTTTGAGAAAGTATTGTATGTATACATACCAAGCTGTTACACATAGGTTACATATTGATATTGTTATTGAATTTAAATTCTATCCAAATGTTTGAAAGAAATAACTATTAGATAGAATTTATTAAGATGTAAGAGTGTGTTTGGATATGTTTTTAAAGAATATTTTTAGTGTTTTATAAGTAAAATTTTTTAAAGTTTGTGTTTGGGCAAGATTTTTTTAAAAGATTTTAAAAAACTGTCTTTCGCTGTCGTTTTTTTATTGTTTTTAGAAGAAAAAAGGCAGATCAAAATCTGGGTCAATTTTAATAAATCGGGTCTTAGATTCCAACGGGTCATTCACTCGCTTGAAGCCTATCGTTTCCTCCACCCAATTTTCATCCAATACCCTCAGCCGCCTCTGCCATCTCCGCCCGCAGCCGCCCCCTCTGCCCGTAGCCGCCCCCTCCGCCCCCTCCGCCGACAGCAGCAACTCCTCCTTGGTTGCAACCTCCCGAAACTAAACATAATTTGGTAAGAACATGTCCCAAATTGATTTATTCATTTGTCAATAAATCTGCTTGTCTAGCTTGTCGGATTGATTTTTTGTGTCCTATTAAAGATTATGAGCTCCTTGTCTAGCTTGTCTGTTGTATCTGGCTGAAACTTGAACAAATCTCTTGTCTCGGTATGAGCTCCTCTTGTCCAGATTTTTTTTTGAGCAGAATTTGTGTTTGCTGAAGAGGTAGGCATACTGCCAACTTGAATTGTGTAGTCGAAATATAAACTCACCCACCATTCAAGTATATATCCTGTAATTCTTGCAACTCTACCGTCTGTATATCAATCAATTGCTGTATATATTAATTATCCAGAGGTCTAGCTATCGTATGTATTATTGCGATCTTTGAGGTTTTGAATTCACGGTGGGTTTTCCAAAGGGTATTTTACAGAGTTTATTGGCATTCTATCCACCTCCTCTTGTCCAGATTTTGTTTTGAGCAGAATTTGTGTTTGCTGAAGAGGTAGGCATTATTGCCAACTGGGTTCTGTTAGATTTTCTTTCCTGCTTGAAATAAAAATATTCTAAAATTTCTCTTAGCTTTGGCTAAGAAAAATTCACGGGGATGCTATATAGTTTGAATTTTCCATAGAAGCTGTTGTGTTTTTTTGCCTACTGATATCAGAGGAATATAGATAGCAGAAGAAGGAGAACAAACAAGTAACAAGCATGGTTCTTCTCGATTATATTGGAGTTCAAAGGATGTTAAACTTTTTATAGATATATTACTTGACTATAAAACAAAAGGTGAGATGAGACAGAACAACTTTGGCAAGTCATGGATAATGGCAAGGAATTCAATTCCAAAGCAGAGTTTAAACAGAGTCAGGAACAAATGAGTCAAAAATTTAATCGCTTCAGAGCAGATTGGCGTGTTCTCAAAGATCTTTGTGAGAATTATACTGGACTTGGGTGGGACCCTATAAAAGAGACTGTTACTACTACGGAGGAACAATGGACTGAGATGATTAAGGTATTACATAAACATATCATCAACTAATCAATTAGACTTAGCATTTACGTTTGTATTTTGAAACTTGTTCTTTTTAATCTTGTCATGCAGAAGAATAAGGAGTTTAAAAAGTTCAAATCTAGAGGTCTTGATTTTAACAAAGAACTAGGAGAATTATTTGAAAAAAGTAATTCAATTGGAAACTTTGCATTGGCATTAGGGCAAAGTCAAGTAAACGAGGGTCGTGAAGTTGGTGCAAGCACTTCTTTAGAATTTGATCATGAAGATGAAGTGCCATTGACTTCAAAATCTTCATCAAAGAGGCCTATTAGATACATATAGTAACTCAAAAGAAGAAGGATCAAGAGGTAAAAAAGTGAGCAAGAGTACATATAGAGAAGATCTTTACCTAGAAGCTGCTACCCAAGCTTGTATTGCTAAGGCCAACGAATATAATGCACAGATAATCCAAGTAAAAAAATTGTTTTATACATTTTTTTAAAAAACACTTTCTAAAAACATTTTTTAAAAACATGTCCAAACGGAGTCCTAGATTGCGTGCTTGAGCTCCTCCGGGCTAATAAGCTATTACTGAACGAGAAGAAGTGATGTTTTGGGTTGCAGGAGATCGGTATTTGGGCCATGTGATTTCGGCAAAGGGTGTCGCGGTAGATAAAAGAAAAATAGAGAGCGTAGAAACCTGGCCGACTCCATCAAAGGTCAAGGGCCTCCGGGGGTTTTTGGGGCTTTCCGGATACTATAGAAAGTTTATTAAGGATTATGGCAAGATTGTTAAACCACTCACAGACTTGCTGAAGAAGGGAGGATTTGAGTGGTGGTCAGAGGCCAACGGTGCTTTTGTGGAATTAAAAAGGAAACTAACCACAACGCTGGTTTTAAAGCTTCAAGACTTTAATTCAGACTTCGAAGTGGAGTGTGATGCTTCAGGAAAGGGAATAGGAGCTGTCCTAGCTCAAGGGGGACGACCCATAGCATACTATGGCAAAGCCTTAGCAGAGGGGGGCATTGGCCAAGTCTACATATAAGAAGGAATTGATGGCCTTGGTCTTAGTTGTGCAGCACTGGAGGACATATCTCATCAGACGGATATTTGTGGTATTGACAGATCACAAGGCCCTGAAAAATCTATTGCAACAGCGGATCACAACTCCAGATCAACAGCAGTAGCTTTCGAAATTGATGGGATTTGAGTTTCAGATCAAATACAAGGTAGGAGCATTAAATGGCGCAGCTGATGCCCTATCCAGACGTCTAGAAACGGAGATCAATAATTTCCTTTTGCAGTCACTTCTATGAAGCATAGTAGTATAATGACAATAGTAGAACCTTTCGAGGCTGTTTAATAACATTCGATAAGTGGGTTTATGCCTCAAAATGTGTATGTGCTGTCAAAATGAAGCATGAATGCTCCTATTTTCTAAAAACATGAATAATTTTGCAAATGTACTACTGCTTACTGTTTCCAATTAACAAATAAAACAGCAAATTATGGTTTTACTACTAATAACGGCCTTGCCCTTTGAGGAGGAAGGAGGAGACTGATATCAGTTTAGCCATGAAGTCGTAGTTATTACAATGCATTAGAAATATTATTAATTCCTGATTACTGTTATTCCGAAAATATCTTTCGTTTTCGTCAAAATTTACCATATACATCTTGTATGATCTAAACAATAGCAAAGCAATTGGAGTAGAAAGAAATTAGCAAAACAAGGTTTATGCTCATACCTGCATCTCTGTGACCGATGTGTCTGTCTCTCTCGTAGACACTCGGGTCAAAGTTGGATACAGCTTCGGTGCCATTACATTTGATGGCTGCTTTGTCATAAGCCCTGGAAAGAATAAAATGGAGAATCCTTGGATGAGAACAATCTAGTAAATCGGTCTTGCTCTATACTATGTCTCAGACGTTATGAATCATGATCACAAGAACCTTGCAGCTTCGACTTCGCTGTCGAATAACCCAAGATACATATACCTGCAACAAACCGTTATAAACTTTGTATATAAATGGGATTAGCCATTTTAATTGACTATCCTAAACTTTGAGCCTCGGAACCTATTAAGGATCAACCATTGCCCAGAAGAACCTTCCAAACACCCTGTAAGTATACAAGACCAGACATAGCACATGCAGTGGGAGTCGTGAAGAGGTTTATGAGCAATCCAGGAAGACAACACTGGGCTATTTTAATAATCTGTCCAATATGTTCTAAATTTGTTGAAACTTCATCCATTTCCCCCAAAACCCAATGCTTGAACTACGAAGCAAATAAAAATCCCCATGGTGGGCTATTTTATTATTGTTATAAACAAATGACTCCCCTAATGTGATTCAGTTTTCCAAAATGGGGCCTATATGGCTATCCAAACACCAATTTCAAACTTAATTGTGTTTAAATTCTTGAAGTTTGAAAAGAAGTCCAATCGTAAAGGTCCAATATATATTGATTACTATAAAATATACGGGTGTTAGGAGAAATAATATTTATTCATGATTTTTGATTCCTCATATCGTAGTAATTATACCACTAACTGTATATCATTGCAATTTACACCTAAATTAATACGTGGGTGAACGATAAATCATGTGGGCTTAAGTCTATATTCGATAATACATAAAACAGCTTAGAGAAAGGGTCTATGCTGGATTTTATTCTACTGGGTTGGCCCAATAATAAATTTCTCGAGCCCAAGGGCCAGTATCGTTGACAACTATAGGTTTTAAAACCCTCTCCCCGACCTGAGCTTCACAAAACCCTGGCAGAGTCGCTGCCGCCGTCGCAGATTTCCCCGGCTCTTCTCGGTGAGCCGCCGATCACAAGCCCAATTATTCTGAACTGTTTGTATCCCGGTAAGGATTCGTAACCTGTGGTCAGTCTCCTCTTAGGGCAATCCCTAGAAATATGCCCTGGCTCCTTGCAGTGAAAGCACCTGCCAGATCCAGCCATGAAAGGTCCTGAATGCTGCTTATTGCACTCCTTGCAGACTGGGAACCCTCTAGGTCTAGAGGCGGTGGTCCCCTGCTGCTGTGGCCTCTGCTGGCCCTGCGGTCTCTGCTGCTGCTGCCCCTGAGGAGTTGGGCCCTTAGGAGGCCCCTGAAATGGTCTCTTCGCCGGTGGCTGCGAAGACTGTCCCCTGACGGGCTGCTGCATCAGACGCTTCCTCTGAAAGTCATCCCTCATGTCCTTCCGGCCTCTCTCAGACCGGTATGCCCTGTTCACCGCTGCCATATAAGTAGCCACGTCCGCCATATTTACATCGTGGCGGATGTCGGGTCGCAGTCCATCAGTAAACTGCCGCAGCTTCTCGCTCTCCACCGTAGCAATCGAGGGCACAAAACTACACCATCGCTCAAACTGTCAAACATACTCAGCAACAGACTTGTCTCCCTGACGGAGACTCATGAACTCCCGAATAAGCTGGCTCCGAGCATCCACAGTAAAATACTTCTCGAAGAAGACCTTCTTGAATTCCTCCCATGTCAGGCTCTCCAAGAATAGACCAAACACTGCGCCCTTCCACCACAGAGCGGCATCTCCCTTCAGCATAAAGATAGCACAACGGACCTTGTCCGCGTCCGAGAGACCCATATAATCATAGATGGTTTCCATAGATCGGATCCACTCCTCAGCAACAAGTGGATCGATGGTACCAGCAAACTCCTTAGGTCCCTGCTTGTGGAACCTCTCAGCAACATCCTCCTCATGCGACTTCCCGGGTCGCTCCGAACTGACGCTCCAGCAGCCTAGTAATCCCGGCTAGCATATCCACGTTAGCTCTCTCATATGGAGTCAACTGAGGTGGTGGGGGAGGAGGTGTAGCATCATCCTGCTGGGCCCTATCGCGACGGGGAGGCATTCTGATACACCAAAATCTTATCACGTAAATCTAAGTACATGACTAAACGTCTAGATTTAAAACTCTAAGGCCAAAACTCATTCAGAACTAAAACATGCAGCATGCAATCATAAACATAAATAATAAAACAGTAAAACTCACAGACTGGTAGTGCGACTTCCGAGCTCCACGCAGCAGGCTAGTCGAAAACTCGAAAAATATTTAATTTTCTAGCAATTGGATCCGTATATCTCACACAAGTATTTTTTCCAAACTTATCCCCATGATAATAATTGATTTTTGGACTTGGGATTCTTGGGCCTCGTTTCATCTAAGCTCTTGCCGTCTTCTTCTGAGTTCCGACCTTCTCTTTCCAGCTTGCTTGGTGCTGATTGTTGTAAGTCGCTGCTCCGATCCTCTCTCACTTTCGCATCATTTTTAGTTCCTTTAGCTCGATTTCTAGCCTTACTTGTTCGACTAGTAGGCTTCCCTGGGGTGGAAATTATTCCGCTCATTTTTGTGTGATTTTAGCTTCGATTGCTGCATTAGTTCTTGCTGCAAATTGTACTCTGGTTATGGATAGAGTTTCGCAGAACCGAGGCATGAATTTATCGGGTTAAAGTCGAACATTTTGGGATGTTTGATTTATGGCATGGTCGAGTTCGATCTATAAGTGGTTGCATTGGACTTGTGCTGCTACTGTTAAAATTTAGGAATTTTTTTGGATCATTGAACTAGTTCCGATAGAATTGGGAGTTAGATTAGTTGTTTGTTTCGAGTCATTGAAATTGAAAATAAATTATTTATTTTTGAATTTTAGTCCAAATTTATATGATTCGAGGGAATCTTGGAAATGTTAATTTTAACTTTTAAATAGCAGTTCCGACAGGTTGAGAATTTGGAATAACTAGTTATTTGGCGACAATTGAGACTTAAAAATATCATGCTTTTGGGAATTTTAAAGTCGAAATTTGTGGAAATATAAATGTCTAAATTGTCTATAATTTTAGGTTTAATAGTTAAATTCTTGGAACATGAGTAACTCAAATTAATAAATTAAATTAATTTGGGAATATTTAGGTTTAATAGTTAAATTCTTGGAACATAAGTAACTCAAATTAATAAGTTAAATTAATTTGGGAATAACTAAGAGTTTTACATTGAAAATGATTTTACGCCACAAGTTTGGATAATCTAGGAGATGTTTAAGAAATTTTGTGGTATTGTAATTGTCTGGTTGAGATAAGTATGAAAGTTATCCTTATGATGTCTATAGTGACGAGAAATGACACCAAATATGTTTGTGCATGTCTTTTGTGATTATGTGGATGTTTTGTTGTGTTCAAACATTATACATTGATAATTAATGTGTAGAGTTGAGGATGATCTCTATTTTCTATAATAATTAAAATAAAATCTTGTTTCTTTTCGAATTAATTTTTTTTGAGAAATTTAAGGGATATTGGTCAAATAAGTATTTTAAATGGATTGTATGGCATGTTGAGCCTTGACTTCCATTGAACCGTCAACTTTATTTCCATTATGTTGTCGATACTTGATTTTGAGATGGATACGAATCGTCGGTGAAGCGGGTGAATAGGATTAGCACACTCCAATGAAAATATGAGGGCGGGCGGGGTGGATTCCAGTACCCTCAATTCTACGTGCAGGGGTGAGCGGATACTTGTATGCTACACTCTTGGCATGAGTGTCCATTATGATGAAAGTAGTCTTGGACTCCACTTGGTATTAGTTTTTTCATTGTTACTATCGCATCACAATGCATTCTTAATTGACTTGATTACGTGTCAATTATTTTTCATCATAATTTTACTGGTTTCTCGTACGGAGGTCGGACCCAGTATTTCTTGTGATGTGGTTGTTATTAGTTCCATAACTGGTTTCGTAAGAGGATTTGACCCTTCTGCTGGACTATAAGCTAGCGGTGCTTTCGTTTAATGTGTACTTTGAGTTAATTTGTGGTTTTGTGTTCCTAGATGTGTGTGTGTGGTGGGTGTATATATGTATATATATTATGAAGTGGAACCCGCATCCGCTGTCATTCAGTGTGAACAGAGTAAAATCCCTGGGCTTATGCGATAATTGCGACAGCGCTAGCTAGTAAACTGCACTGGTAAAACTTATGCAACAGGCTCGCCTAAGAAAGTGTCAGGGGGAATAGAATTTTATTCTTAGATATCTTAATCTACATGGAGATGCTTGTGTTCTGATGTTCAAGTTGTTTTGAGCTTCAAGTTGTAACACCCCAAATAAAGAGTATTTTAAAGAAGCAATAGATATTATTATTAAAATAATATTATGATAAAATAATATTCTCTTACCATTGGGTTGCATCAAGTACATCGATCCTATTTCACACTATTTCTGCCTAATCTTCTCTACCATAAACTTGCCAACCACAAATTCTTGGCATCTGCAGAAGTATAACTCCATACACTCGTTCCCTTCAACCCGGAGTATCAAATTTCACAGTTACATACTTACATAAGGGTCAGACTCGTCCTCGGGAGAGTAACAGCTAGAGGTTAATAGAAATAAACTGTTTCGTTGTTCTTATTATTCAAATCAAGGTTGGAAAATGATTTATTTGGATTACCTGTTTAAATTTTGTGAATGCTTGCAGCACTCATGATTCAATCTGTACTTGACATGTAAACATGAGCTCTGATTTATGCCTTTGTTTTTGGGACATAGACTGTTATATAGGAGTAGTTAAGAGATTAAATCTCTTGAAAACTGGAGACCTGCTTATTGGATTAATAATCTACTGATTTATATCCTTCATTGTAGTTTTGTTCTAAATCAAGATTAAGTCATTATAAATTTTCAGATTCTGGTTATGCAATGTTTGACTTGGATTTTGCAATAATATGAATGTAAACTGGAATTTTGGAATCTGGTTATGAGCTTGCCGAAAGCTTGTACAAAGTGTAGGAAACAGAGATCGCGCGCTGCATGCTCTGATACCACTTGTAAGGTCCGAAAACTGGTTCGCGCCTAAGCTGAATCAGCACGGAACAGAGCTGCGCCTAAGCTGAATCAACATGGAGCAAAGCTACGCGATCTGAACGAGTAAAAAGATGAGTTGCAATAGCTCTGGTTCTTTTGAAGGTTTTAGCACCGAGAAATAGATCAGGTACAATAAAAAATCATGCGGAAAGAAACACGAAATACTTTCTGAAAATTGAAAGCTTTAAGAACAGGTTTTAGAACATGTATGCGATGCAGAAAGCTGTAAAAAGAAAATTGTAAAGAAAACACCAGAATTTGTTTATGCGAAGCTGAATTTTCTACGTCTTCCCTTCTTCCATTACTCGAAAGTTTCACTAGAAGACTTTGATTATTACAGCTTCTGCAATAATCTGATCCAACAGCCCGCAAGCTGCGAGAACTCCAGCACACTCTGTTGCACACCAGCACGCAGGCTGTGTGACTTTGTTCATTTGTTTAACGTCTCTGTGAGAAAGACTATATTGATTTGTGTTTGTTTGGAGTGATTCACTCATCTATTCTATTCAGCTCATCTCTCGTATATGTGAGTGAATCTGTGTGTGAGATATATTACAGTGTAAGCTCACTCTCTCGTATTGTTTTCTCACACACTGTGAAGTGTTTCTTCCTAAGCTGATATATTCATCTTCTTCCCTGGTTGTGCAATCGACTATAATGATTCTGCGTTTAAGCTCTCGGCTGTGCACCAGCTCACACCTGGGCACCAGCTCAGCTTGTACACCAGCTGTCACCTGAGTGTACAAGCTCTCGACTATTACACATTTCTTCATTTTCTTTTTCGTTTCATGCCTCTCGCTTACTTCTCTGTTCATCGTCTCTTTTGCATATAAAAAGCCTCTGTGCAGATATATCTGTTGGACGCAAGTTCCTAGCCGTTGAAAAGCTTCTGTAAAGTTCTGACATAGTTGTACCTTTTGTCCTTCGTCATTTAATGTGTTTGCAGGCTGTGTTGACTTTGAACATGTGAACTCTGTACCTGATGTAGACCTGAATGACGTCCGCCCCTCCCAGCTCAAACAAGTGACCTGTGATGGCCAACTTACAGGCGCCCAAATCTATCTGCAGGTTACGGCAAAGCCCTCGACAACGTACCATGCCCCCGTCTCCCAGACATACGCGAAAGTGTACTGATTCATCCACCTCGATCCCGAGCTTCTCAACCAAGGGCCGTGATACAAAATTATGACTGGCCCCGCTATCGATCATGATCACCACTTCTGCCCCCTCAGTTCGTCCTCTCAACTTCAGTGTCTGCTGCTGGCTCACTTTGCCAATAGAGAATGACGGTAGTTCCAGCGTGCCGTAGTCCTTGATGTCTTCTTCAACCTCATCCTCCTCTGCCTCATCTCCCCCTTCGAGCTCATTCTCGAACAATGCAACCTGAATGAGCTTGTAAGCACATTTGTGTAGTGGGGAGTACGCTTCTCCACATCGGAAACACAGCCTTTTCTCCTTTCGTCAGGTACTCTTGCTGCGAAAGAATTCTGCCATCACGTTTCATCTGTTAGGTCCTACGGGAAGGTTGCTCCCCGTGTGTGTTCTCATGTTCTCTGTTCAGGGAGTATAAGTCATCCTGTAATCTGGGGCATTCTGGGCCACTTCCTTGTTTCTCTTGCCTGATGGGCCTTAGCGTAATTGGGCTGGGCCTCCCCCGGTTGTAGCCCATTGCCTCCCCCCAGCGACCACCCCCATGTTGGGCCTGTCCCGGTTATTTCCTTCTCCATCCCCCATCGGAAAACTTGTGCGGTAATACCCTGAGTAACCGAACATTTCTTCATCTATTGCACGTGCAAGATCCATCGCTCTCATGATGGTACGGGGTTCATGGATCCCAATCCTTTTGTTTATGTCCTCCCGGAGCCCGCTCAAGAAGTAGCCGAGGCATTGATCCTCCGGCAAATCGCCAACCTGTGCCAGTAGCACCTCAAACTGCTCTATGTATATATCCAATGGTTGCCCGCCTTGCTTCAAGGATGATAACACTAAGAACGGGTTGGACCGCCTTCTTCCTCGATACCTCTTAATCAACTCCTCGGCGAACCTCTCCCAGCTGATGTTCGGTATTTTTAGGCGGACCCACTGAAACCAGTGGTACGTCGGACCGTCCATGTGGATATGCGCCAGCCTGATGCGATTGTTCATCGGTGTGTCATGTAGCTCAAAATACTGCTCTGCTTTTCCCAGCCATTGGAAACATTATTCAATGTTTTTAAAACCGGACCGGTAATCGAACTGGAAAGTCCTTAGAAAACGGTTAAACCAGTCCGACCGGTGCCACCGGACGGTCGAACCGGATTTGTTAAAATAATAATATTACTAATTTTATATGATAAATAAAACAGTGAATATGTTTAAAATTTATTATTTTGTAATTTACTTTAACTTTTCAACTGAAAAAAACAATAAATATCCAAACCAACATCATATTTCAAATTATAAAATTAAATATCATACTAATAACAACCCAATAGTGATTACAAAGTTTAAGTTTGCGAGAGAACATCAAGTTTAATCATAGAAAAAACTCTAAAATGCAAATTTTAAATTCCAAAACAGTATATGCCACTAAATATCTCTGATTTTCAAGTTGCATTCCTTTCCGCCCATGTCATATCCAATTCTGAAGTGTTCTTTCAACATCATTATTATCTTCATCCATACCATCAAAAAGTTCTTCCAAATCCAAGGAAGGTGATTCTTGCATCTCACCAATGATGTTATTTATATCTACCAAAAAACAAGATAATAAATGTTTAGAAAAGTGAAGTAAGAAGTAATAAATTAAGTTCACATTAAGATATAAACCAATCAATAATTTTTATTTTCAATTTTCGGCAAACATAAATGAAAGAAAGCTAACCTTCTTCGTGATGATTTTTTGGAAGAGCCTCCTCACCGTAAAGCATGTCATCCAACTCATCTATGTCTAGAATAGGTGAAGAATTTTCCTCTTCTTCCATAACCCAAAATTCAGTTTTATCAATGCTCTCATAATCAATTGGATCTTGACAAATTTCTTGTTTATCAAGTCTAAGACATTAGACAAAAAAACTGAATTTTAATAAATTCAAATTCAAGGAATATGTATGGTAAATTAGCAAACACAAAATTATCACCTTTCTTTCAAACGTAAGTTGTAGTGGATAAAAACAAGATCATTTAATCTTGGATGCTCCAATCTATTCCTTTTCTTTGTATGGATTCTTTCAAATACGCTCCAATTTCTTTCACATCCGGAAGACGAAGAAGTTTGACTTAAAATTTTAATAGCTAAACTTTGTATATTTGGAACACTACATCCAAAAAACTCTCCACAATTCATCTAAAAAAAACAATAAGTTAAAAACCTAAGAAGTATCACACAATAACATTTAAAGTAAATAATACATACCTGGTTGTATGGTAAATTAGCAAACACAAAATTATCACCTTTCTTTCAAACGTAAGTTGTAGTGGATAAAAACAAGATCATTTAATCTTGGATGCTCCAATCTATTCCTTTTCTTTGTATGGATTCTTTCAAATACGCTCCAATTTCTTTCACATCCGGAAGACGAAGAAGTTTGACTTAAAATTTTAATAGCTAAACTTTGTATATTTGGAACACTACATCCAAAAACTCTCCACAATTCATCTAAAAAAAACAATAAGTTAAAAACCTAAGAAGTATCACACAATAACATTTAAAGTAAATAATACATACCTGGTTGCATACTCTTTGATGAATCAAGAGCAAGCTGTCGAGCAAAGCTTCCTAATCTATCTTGATAAATGGCTACTTCATCAATGCACTTTCTTTGAATAGCCGTATCACCAATTAAGGTTGTGACCATCTCTACAAAGCTATCCATTATCTCCTTTTTAGTGCACATATTGAACTTATCATATAAAAAAGCAGGGTTTAAGAGATATGCCGCTGCATGAATATCACGTCGAAATTGAACAATGACAATTAATGAGAATCTTGTCAATATCTTGAAAACTTAAACATTATAAATCCACTGGGCAGTCAATGTATTTATTCATGGTTTTTAAGGAACATAAGTACTTTAACAGAAACTCCTACAGGATGAAAGTTTTCCCACAAACTTAAGAAGTATCACAAAGAATGGAATTTCACTCCCAAACTTCGTAACTGGAGGTGCATGCAACATACTGTTGTTGTAGCAGAACCAGAAACCAACCGTCAAATGTGTTGAAGCCTTTGTAGAACACTTCCGTGCTCTATCATAGACAGATGATGAATTGATTCTATTGGCCTTTCTAAATTATGTTCCATGCAAGATCAAAGACTAGTAGTCTAGTACAGATCATTATTAACAGATAAAACAACAGTTTTTATAACTAACAAACTACCAAATATATTGATAACGCCTACCATCCACTTCTTATAAATGTAAACAATATACACATAAATCGAAAAATAACGCATTTGAAACAAAAACTAGAGTTAAAAAACAATTACAGATCAAATATTACCTCCACTGAAGTGGGCTTAACTTTACAAGTAAAACTATAATCTAAGAAGCACGCATTGACTTCCTAATGAGGAGAACAAGGTTTCGAAGGAACAGATGCCTTCTTCAGTTTCACTCTTACTGGTAGAACTTGTAAGTTTTACCGTCAACCTCCATTGGACTAAGAATGGAATTTCACTCCCAAAGTACTTAAATTGTAATAATCATTCTGTTCCTACAAATCTAATTAGACTACCCCAAAAATCCAAGTGAGAAAGAGACTACCTTGAAAGCTTGAAGACTGAAATTTGAAGAGGTAAACAACAGCTCGTTTGTTGAAGATAGCTCGCAGCTGGTATGTTGAAACTTGAAACTTGAAAGTAGACGAAGCGCAGAGAAGATTAGGGATTGGCAGACGGCAAGGAATATTTGATTTCGGCTTAGAAAAATTAAAGCGTCAAAAACCCGGCCGGTTAGTGAGAACCGGACGGTTTCCCGGTTTTTCCTGTTGAACCGGATTCAAACCGGTTTTTTAGCGGTTCAACCGCTTTTCCGGGTTTAAACTGCTGATCGGACCGGTTTATTGACCGGTTCGCGGTTCGACCGGTCGGACCGGCCGGTCCGGTCCGGTTCCGCAAACACTAATATTATTTTCTCCATCTCCCCTCGGGTATCTCCCCCCGGTATGTATCCTTCTCCCTCTGCCTTTTCTCCTTCTGCCTTCCTGGTATTAACCCACTGCTCCATCCTCACTTGCGCCTCTTCCATCCTCGCTTGTGACTCCGCCATCCTAGCTAGAGCTCTGGCTAAGCTACCAATGTGTTCCTGGATTTCACTCATATTGCCTTGCACTGCGCTCACTGCTTTCTCGAGAATCTCCATCTTGGATTCCGAACGCATTGCTGCCATCCTTTGCCCGGCCTTCGAATCTGGCAGATCGGACCAATTGTTACGTTAACTAATGCTACAAGTTGAAAGAATAGCAACACAAAGGATTCAAGGTAACAATCAGCATATTTCCTCCACAAAAGTGTCTACAGACGTATGCAAAACCCAGGGATGCTCCTTGTGACCTCTAGCCTATGCTAGATGCTAACTGTCTAACTACTCTTCACGCTCTGCCTCACTCTTCTTAACAACCTCCTGTTGGGCCCTTGGCCTTCTAGCATATACCTTAGTTATCATGGGCTTGAGCCTATTTTCATAACTATCTAATTCTGTGTGTGTATCCGTGGAATCCGTAACAGACATCTTCTCAATAACAGTCAGTTCGTCGCTTTCAGCTCGCTTCCAATCTGCTACAACGCGTTTCTTCAGCTCGTAGCTTATCTGCTACAGCGCGCTTCTTCAACTTGAGTCTGATCTGCTTCAGCTTAGATCTGCGCACTCGATTAAATCGTTAGAAATATAATAACAGGTATTGTGTTTATCAAAATTAAGATATAATCTGTTACATAGATCCAACACAATGGTTGAGTTTGATTAGTTTATTAACTTCTGGGTTTGTTTTTATATATATTTACTCGGCCTTTCAGAAAATCATTGAGTTTACTTTTATAAACAAATTAGCTGACCTTAGGTTAAACATAATTCTAAAGATTGATGCTTTGAATACCCAATGATCGATTTTAAAATGCCTTTAGGTGACATAGATATTCGACTGTGATCATTAAGCTTCCAACGAGTTGACAGGTGCTTATTTTATGATTTGTTTGGATTTCATTTTTTGAATTAAAACAAGAATCATTATATTATTTAGCCTCAAATTTTAGATCTATGCACGCCAATGTAGATATACTTACAGAATTCTGGAGAGAAAACTGAGTGGTGTATTTGAATGCTTAGATTACCTTTATCTATCATATTGATTTACGTGGAAACGAGGTATTGTAATCTCAAGTCTTGACTTTAAGATTTTTGAGTAATTTTTTCTTTAAAAGTTTTGTAATTGCTACGTGGATAGGGGCTGCTGTATATTAAAAGTAAATTTTATACATATTACCAACAGTTGGAATATAATGGGATTAAAAATATTATTTTTAGAACATATTGGATTGATAACCTGAATGGGAAACTTTGATTATAGATCCTGAGATTTCGAGACTTTAGCTGAGCTACATAATCAAAATAAGTTAAAAATTTCAGGTGCATACACTCATATTCAACATAATTTCGCAAAAGTTCCATCATGAATTGAGATGCTGGAAATTGGATAATATTTTCTTGAGCTCATTTGAATTTTGGGGTCTAATACATTTAAAAATGTAGTTGGGGATTTCACCTTAGGGGAATATTATTGGCTGTTGATTTTCCCATGATTATGCTTCTTTTATTCGTCGGTCTGAATATTAACTAGCCAAATAATTTTGCATAAATGAACTACTGTATTATTGTTGTTACTATTATCATCATCATTATTATTATTGTTATTACTATTATTTTTTATTATTATTATTATTATTTTATTCTCCTTTTCTTGGGCTTGGAAATGATGATAAGTTGATTGTTTTAGAAAACTATCTGACTAAATTTCATAAATCTGCATGCTAATGTTGGTATGATCCGTATCTTCCAGCATTTGTTTTTCGTACTGAGGTCCAACCCCTGTTTTCTTGTGAAATGTGGTAGTCATTGCTTTCATAGCTGGTTTCAGATGGGGATTTGACGTGTCTGGTGGAACCTCAGTAGCGGCGCTTTGTGAGTCGAGTTGTTTTGTTATGTTCCCAGAAATTTTTACAGTATATTATCAGAAGTTTTGATATATTTACCGGGGAGATACTCAATGTAGTTAGTACTGTGATGTTTTATGTTCTTTTGGACTTGTGCTTCGAGTCAAGTTAACTTCAAATGTGCATTAGTCCTGGCTAGTGAGGCCGTACGAGTGTTGGATGGATAATGTATTTTATTTTCTGTTGTGATTTTTTTTGTTGTATGTAAATAACAGGAGGTCTTGTTGCTATTTACACTAATAATTCCTGATTGTGTGATGATTAAAGATTAATCATGACATGGGCTGCCAAAATATTTCTAAATACCCCAATTTTATCTTACCCTTTCAGTGAGTGGGATCAATAGTCAGCAGCATGGCAGCTAGACTCTTTGCCACGCGGCGTGTGTTTGCCTCCGTTCTCTCACGCTCCCGTAGGTGCACCCTGTCTCTGTTCCCATACCATTGGACTTGGCTGCCCGATCCGATTGAAGTACCTATACGATTGAGAACATCAGGATCAGGTTATTCCCCTCTGAACGACCCATCACCGAACTGGAGTAACCGGCCACCGAAGGAGACGATACTCCTGGATGGATGTGATTATGAGCACTGGCTTATAGTTATGGAGTTCACTTCTGACCCTAAGCCCACTGAAGAAGAGATGATTGATTCCTATGTTAAAACCCTAGCCTCCATTGTTGGGAGGTACTCTTTCTAATTTTCAGAGTTGAAATTAATATTCAACTTTTTAGAGTGAAAAGGAGTGATGAAATTCCTTTGGTTAACATGTACATTTATGTTGCAGTGAAGAGGAAGCAAAGAAAAAGATATATTCAGTTTGTACTACGACTTACACCGGGTTTGGTGCGTTGATCTCGGAAGAGCTCTCCTACAAGGTCAAAGGTAGCTAGTTAATTCTATTATAACATTTTCCATGTAAATCAAGATCCATGAGTAATGTTGTTTGGTCCTTTTGATAGGACTTCCCGGTGTTTTATGGGTATTACCCGATTCTTATCTCGATGTCCCCAACAAGGACTATGGAGGTTGGTTGTTCTGTTTAAATACTCGAATAATTGTTCGACTTTTACTTCTCTTACTAACGGTTAGTGGGTGGAATCATTCAGGAGACCTCTTTGTTGATGGAAAGGTCATTCATAGGCCACAATATAGGTTCACTGAGAGGCAGAATTCAAGGACTAGGCCTCGTCCACGATACGATAGACGTCGGGAGACGATGCAAGTTCAAAGGAGAGAGGCCTTTGCCTCGAATACAGATGACAAGAAGACTTGAAGCATGTGTACCCCGCAAGCCTTTGTGGTGGTGTTTATGTTCGTTGGTCACGGGTCTTGATTTTGATCGTTTGTAAACTAACCAACGAGTATGAAGATATAACACGATGAAATCAAGATTCATAGTCCGTAGATGAAATTTACTTGTACATTGTCGCCAATTTGTGAGAAAACTTGGTTGCCTAACCAATGCTATGCCTTACTGGATCACTGAATCCATCAGCTGGTGAAATGCAGGCAAGTAGTCATTGGAATCCATCACAAAATCTCATCATAAATCAACAAATAGAGTTATTTGATGATTATTTCCAATTAACTCCACCGTACACACCAAAAATCGATCATAAAACCCAGCTGAAAATTTCATTTCATTGACACTCATAAATCATAATAACTAATGAGGGATTTCGTAATTTAGCAATTGGCTGATCTTATGATATGCTGTATAGAGAAAGGCTGTGGGCGATTAAAGCAAATAATCGATTAAGATACAAAGAAGAAAATTTGAATATTTTCAGCACTACAATTTTGGAAAAGGATGAGATTGGAATATATGTTGGATCTGTGTTTACATATCATAATTTTAATTTTGATTAACACAAAATCTGTTAGTTATTTTACTAACAGTTTAATTAAGTTCGCAGGTTGCAAGCTGGTTCAGAACAGAAGATGTGTACTGAACCAGATCGGACGTCAATTGGAACAGTGCGCAGTAGGATACCGGAACAACTATAAGCTGGATAAGGGTACTGTAGCAGCTTAGCAGCGAAAAGGAAGAGAACTGTAGACTAAAGCTGATATCGTCGAACCAAGTGTAGATTGAGAAGATGTCCAAGCTCGAACAGTGAGGGGACGTCCAAGTTGGTCTAGTAGAAGATATCGAAGCTGGTACAGTGAGGGGACGCCGAGCTGATCCGGCAGAAGACATCCAAGCTGGTTCACCAGCTTGGAGCAAGAGCAGGTTCAGATCAGCACAGAGTGCAACAGTAACCAGTTCAGCCTAGAGAGTTCAGCTCAGAGATCAAGTGCAGATCAGTACAGAACAGCTTAGACCAGAGCAGTTGGGTTCGATCACCTTAGAACAGTTCTGGGCAGAACAGTCTAGCGAAGCAGCAGATCAGCTCAGGGCTTAGAACAGATCAGAGCGGGTGATCAGCTCAGATAAGCAACTCAGACAGAATCAACGTGTTCTGTATATCAGTTAAGTATGAACAGCTTAGAGAATAGCACAGAACAAATAACAGCTTAGAGCTCACAGTGTACGGAAACATATTAGAGCTGAAAGAAGCGAACAGAACAGACCAGCTGGGAGCAACAAGCTCAGAGACTAGCTGGGGTAAGAAAACGGCTCAGAACAGAGTTAGTTAAGAACAATAGAAAACGTCTATGCTGGTACAGTACAAAGAGTAACAAACAAGATCAGACGATAACAGAACAGATCAGCTCAGAACCAGCTTAGAGCAGTTGTGAACAAGAGTAGCTCAGAACGAAGAGCATAACATATTAGAACAGTTCAAGAGCAGAACAGATGAAGAAGCAACCAGCTCGGAGCAAAGCAGTTTGTACACAAGTATTGAGAAGACTGTATTGCGAGTTCAAACTTGTTTGCTGTTTTGTCAAATATCAGGTACGAAATTCACATGCTCAAAGTCAGAAATGGTTGTAACACATTAAATAGCAGAATGCTCAAAGTCAACAAAGCTAACACATTTAATGAGAAAGGACACAAGGTACAACTTTGTCAGAACTCTACAGAAGCCTTTTCAACGGCTATAACTTTGTGTCTAATGGATAGAATTGCACAAGAGACTTTATATACATCAAGCGGACAACAAGCAGCGTAGAGTGTACTGCACAAGAGATACACGAAAGCAGAATGGAATGAGCGAGAAAGAACACAATGTAGAAAGGCACAAAACAGAATACAGAAGGCAGTGCATAGTCGAAAGTTTGCGCACTCAGATGGCAGTTGGTGTGCAAGCTGGTTCAGTGCTCATGTGTGAGCTGGTGCACAGGCCGTGAACTTCAATGAGGAATCAATAGTCGACTGCACAAATCAGGGAAGACAATGAGTTATCAGCTTTGAAAAAGCACTTCCCAGTGCGTGAGAATACATTGAGAGTGAGCTTATTTGTCATTCTCATTGAGACGTAAAAAAAGTGTTAGTCAGTCACACAGCCGCGAGCTGGTGTGCATTGTGGCTAGGAGTTCTCGCAGCTTGAGCGCTGTTGGATCGAGTCTGTACACGAGGTGTAAGATCAAATTTTCTAGTGAATCCTTCCTGTGTAGAAGAAGGGGAGACGTAACAGATTCAACTGTGAACTTTCATAAACAAATCTGTTTGTGTCATCTGCACCACTATCCATTACAAACAAATTTGTTTATGTTTAGATACCTGATAGGAACAAAATATTTGTTTTAACTCCACATTTCTGGATTTTTATCATTTTGCCATTTTTATAAATAAAATAAAATAGAAAAAAAACGTGAGCATAGAATTTTCTTAATTCACCGTCATACAAATAAACTCTTTGAATCATAGCATAATCGGTTGTGATGTTCAGCGTCCAAATATTTATCCACGGGATTTTCCACATGTAACATTCATTCGACCATTTCATTTTCCCTTATTTTTCGGTCTCCAAAATTTCAACAAACCAAATCCCATTTTTTTTCCGTCAATTTGCAGTTTCATACCCATATTATCTCATTTATGATACCCATTTCCTTTTGTTTTTTTTTAAATTATCTGAGTTAAATTTGCATGCATTGAATGTGTGACACAGTATTGGTGGTGAAAAATCAAAAATATAAGACAGTGCAAGAGTGGCGACTGGTTTTGAAATACTGTGTTTGAAGTTGGGTACAAATAAAGACGTGTTCTGCCTGCAGGGACAAATCTGGTCCATCTTCTCATTTCTTTGTTTTTTCTTGAATCTGTGTGTATAATGTAATCGGAGAACTTCTCTGGAACGCATTATTTAAATTCTCATAATGATTTATGATGGGTTTATAATCATATTATATACGGGTTTTGAGGAAAAAATTGGTACATAATTTGGTTCCTGTTATTTCTTGTATTACTTAGAGTATGTTTGTGTGATAATTGCCGATGCCCACAGCCGAGACAAATAATAACTAATTTTGTCCAGATGATATCACGATTGCAGACGAAAATACAGCTGAAATAATAGTTCATAGTATAAAACTTCATGTTGGGATTTTCATTAAAGTTCACCGATGGTCTTTCATTCGTTACTTTAAACAAATGAAAGTAGGATGTTCACAACTTCACCATCCAATATTATTGAGCAATTAAATTCACTGAAAAATAAAAAATCGAGAAAAATAAAACCTAATTTATCCAATATAATATCACAATTGCACATGAAAATACAATTGAAATTGGAGTGTGGAACATTCAAGTTCATATTGGGATTTTCATTAAAAATCACCCTTGTCACTCATTCATTACTTTAAATATATGAAAGGAAGTACTTAATTTCATGGAAAAATACTTAATTTTTTCCACATTACATCACGATTGCAAATAAAAATATTGCTGAAATTGGAGTTTGGAAAACTCGACCCAAACTCGACCACACTTGATCAAATGATGGACTCCTATGGTCACTCATTCATACACTTGAATATATGGAGGAATAATGTTCCCAACTTTACCTTAGAACATTAGTGAGTATTTAATTTCATCGAAAAATACTAAAATAAAGAAAATTAATACCTAATTTTGCCCATTTGATATCACGATTGCACATGAAAACATAGCTGAAATTGGATGCAGAAAACTCGACCTAATGATGGAATACTCGATTCAATGACGGAACTTGACCCAAAATAATCACAATGATGGCTCATTTATACAATTGAACATATGAAAGAAGGATGGTTTCACTAAATCTAAAGTGAAGTTGGGAACATCCATATGTTCAAGTGTATGAATCAGTGAATAGGGGTGATCTTCAATGGAAATATCAACATGAACTTGTATGCTCCGCGCTCCGATTTCACTTGTATTTTTTTGTACAATCATGATACAAATGGGCAAAATAAGGTACAATGGATCTTGAGTTTGGTATTTTTTCGGTGAATTTAAGTACTCGATAATGTTGTAACGTGAAGTTAGGAACATACTTCATTCATATGTTTAAACTAATGAATGATATGTTTAAAGTAATGATAGAGTGACCAGATGTGATCTTTAAAGAAAATCCCAACATAAGCTTGTATGCTACGCACCCCAATTTTACCATTATTTTCATGTGTAATAGTGGTAACATATGGGCAAAATTAAGTATTATTTGTCTTGATTTGGTTTTTATAGGTGAATTAAGTACTCTATAATGTTGTCAGGTGAAGTTGAGAACATTCTTCTTTCATATGTTTAAAGTGATGAACGAGTGACCAGGGATGATCTTGAATGAAAACCCCATGAACTTGTATGTTCCCACTTCAATTTCAGTCGGATTTTCATGTACAATCGTGGAATCATATAGAAAAAATATGTAATACTTGTTTAAGTTTTTTTCTTGTGAAATTAAGTACTCAATAGTATTGTAATGTGGAGTTGAGAACATCATCTTTCATATATTCAAGTGCATGAATGAGTGAACAGGGGCATCTCATTCAGTTGAGTTTTCTATTATGGTATCATATGGGCGAAATTAGGTATTTATTGTCTTGATTTTTGTACTTTTTCGATGAAATCAAGTACTAACTAATGTTCTTATGTGAAGTTGGGAACATCCTTCTCTCATATGTTCAAGTATATCAACGAGTGACCAGGGAGTCCATCATTGGATCGAATTGGGTCAAGTTTGGGTCGAGTTTCCCATCATTGGATCGAGTTTTCCGCACTCCAGTTTTGGCTGTTTCTGAATGGACTCAGTTCTTAGAGAATGGAGTGTTTGTGAATGGGGAGATCGTCAGCAGTGAATGTTGTTATTTCAAAGGAGATTTTTGTGGATACGTTCCAACTCCCGTATGAGGGAATAGTCTATTTTACCAACCCTCCGGCCAAGGCCATGGCGGACATGAGTGGTGTTCTCGATGACTGGGGTCCCGTTCAAGCCTTCCAGCAAGAAGCGGGACATGAAGGTTGAATATAGAATGCTGAACGATATCGTGGTGAAGTCGTTAACGGTCAAAGCTGGGTCATTCGACGCGGTCACAGAAGAATGGTTTGAGATGATGGTGGAGATCAGCGTCGAAATTCCAGTGAACTGGGCGCACGGTTAAATATCTTGGCTACCGTGGTGTCTATGGCTGGTAAGCAATCCTGTGGCTACGACGTCCAGCTTAGCCTTCTGTTGGAGAAACTGGTAAAAATGGATTTAGGGGAATCCGTGGCTCTACATCTTCTCAAAGTGTTGAACACCAACTCTGTTCACACTTATAAGTTGAAAACTCAAGCTTCTGCTCCCAAGGTGGGGGGAGAGAAGAAACGCACTGGGGATAGGGCAGAAGCAGCTCCTGAGCTGTGGAAGAAGAAGAAAGATGCAGAGCAGTATGGGAGCAAACAACCAGCAGAGGAGGAATCACAATTGTTAGTTCAGGCGTAAACTGACTCCAGCTCAGACTCTGCTCAGCATCCTTTGGCAACAATGGCTATGACCAGAACATGTGGCCCGTGCTTGAAGAGAAAGATGATCTTGGCATCATCTGATTCTGAGCCAACCACCTCTATGGAGCTTCTTGTGCTGATGAAGAGGCGTTCTCAGAGGTTGAAGAAAATTACAACCATTTCTGCTATCCCAGCTGGAGCAGCTCAGGCTTATATCCCTAAAGCTGCTGATGTAGAGGCTGACATTGTTCAGCTGGGAGGGACCTCTACTGCTGCTGAAGAGGGTCCTATCCCAGAGGATCTTGGGCCTTCTGGTGCATCCCAGAGGATCTTGGGCCTTCTGGTGCTGATGGGGGTTCTGGTGCTGAGGCACAAGCTGAATCTGTTGTTGGAGGCACGGCCTCAGCTGATCCTCATCTGGAGAACAGCTTTGTTCACTGGAATGGTAGCCCAGCCACGAAGACAATTAAAACAGGGAAATCAACTGGGCTACCCACTTCTTGCCCAAGATCGATCCATCTGCCAAGGACAAGGAGCTTCTAGTGATTTTCGAAAGGCCAAATCCAGTCGCCGAGCACTGTACAGAGGTGCTCAAGGACATTCACGAGTGGGTGGAGCCTTCGGTCACCAAGTTCGATCACTGGAAGATATTCCGGATTGAGGTGCGTGTTAGGATAAATTTCAGAAGTTTTGATGATGAAAACTGAACAAGAAATGGAATTCGTGAAAGAGATCATTTAAACCAAAGTGAATGTTAAGACATTACCAGAATCAACTCAGTATTCAGAAATCATAACGGGAAAACCAGTTTGACACAGGACAATGAAAATCAGCTGAGTACAGAACGATATAAGCAAATTGAATTTCGAAATGTCTGAAGCTACATACAATCTGAAACTAATCAGTTGACATCTCCGCTATGATTTGTAGTCGTTGGAACTACTTTAAGCTAAAACCAGATACGCAGGGATATGACACAGAGGGAAGACGACGCAGAATTTCCAAAAAGGGCAATGCATTTAATGAAGTTGTACCTTCATCGTACAAGCAATTAAGGCATCGCAGGAAGTTTCAATTTGGATGCATACAATGTATCTACGGGTAACATTTATACCGTTGCATCCAAAGAGTATATATAGAGAAGAAGAGAAGCTGTGAAGAGGTTACTGAATACTACGAAATCGTTGAACATACAGAAGCTAACCAGTTCTTCACAGAAGCAGAGTTCATCTTGAACCAGCTTAATCAAGTGACACACGCACATATTGTTCATTTCTTTTGTGTCAACTAACTCTTCTTCACACACTCTGCAGATTTGAGTCCGAATTGAAAATTATAGACAGAGAGTGTCTGAGTGCTAGAATAGCACTACCAGTTGAGTACTGGAATTATTGTAATACGAACAAGATCGCGGGTCTGTGTGTCGTTGGTTGCTAGGAGTTCTCTGGCTGCGGGTCACGAGAGTGGGTTTGTACAAAAGGGTTTTATAAATCAAAGCCTTCTAGTGTAAACCTTCCCATTGAGGAAGAAGGGGAGACGTAGGAGAAATTGTTTCGAATTTCCAGAAACAAATATCGTCTCTACTACTTTTACTTTCACGCATTTGATTAAATTGTTCAGCTGCTTGAATCGTGTTTATTCCGCATAAAAATCACTTTATTACACGAGAGAACAGTAGTCGCTGAGAAGCTTCCCAGCTGGTAACTTGGCTGGAAGTTGGCATTGAGCAGTAAAATTTTTAAACGTATTTTCAAAACAAAATTAGCAAGGAATTTCATGTTGGCGCAGCGGCGGATCCGGATCCCGCTCCCGGGACGCAGCGAAAGAATTTAAAATTAGAACCCGGGAACTGTCAATACACCTATATAATAATAAAACATTAATAGAATGTTTAGAATATACCTTGTTGGCGTCTAGGCGCCTGGCTCCGACCAATTCCACGGGGAAATTGGCACTTCAACGGTTGAACAGCTTCGGCCTCCTAATCCGATCCACGACTGGAATCTCAATTCCTTCGTTGGTTTGCACTAGAAAACCAATGAAAGTTTCTCGGACGGAATCTCCTCGTCGGAATGGTCTGAATAAATTCCGACGTTGGCGGCGGACGGCGATGGTGGCGGTGGCGAGGGAGGAGAGGAAGAGAGAAATATTTGCTGAATAGCTTTTTGGTGTGTTTCAAATGAATACCTCAGGACCTCTATTTATAGATTTTTCATGGGCTTAAACCAAGTTAATGGGCTTGGGTCGGGCCCAGGCCTAGGTGTACATTGATTTCAAGTCCATCGTTGTGGCTTCATCATAATCCCGATCGACGATCAGATTGGACCGATCTACACAGTTTACAAAACTGAGCATTATGATGTGAAAACAATTTTTCGGACCACCTAATCCAAAATAGCAGTTAGGCCCCTGTAAGTTTTAAGGATAATCATACTAGTCCAAGCTTAAGAAAATTGCATTTCCACCCTATTTAATTTTAGGAAGTCACACTTCCATCCTTCCTCCTGCTATACTCAACAAATTGAGCTTAATTTCCGTACGGGAATTGAGAAACCAGTACTTGTGTGACCCTCAATGATTCAGGGATACAGCTTGCCGTGGGCTCACAACATTTGTGGCTCCGAAAATTCCGAAACCACATTTTCGGACTAACCCATCGAATCATGGTAAAGTGTCTAGCAACATCGCCCCATGATCCCCCAGGTATCACTGATAGTGCCTGCAAGAACCAGTCGGTCATGGTTAGCGTACAATACGGTTCTTTCAACTAAAATATCCCGATCAGATCAATGACCATTGGTAAATCGAGAGTCTCTAGAGATCCAATAACCATGCATTCATCTTGGAGATCAAATAGTGACATCGCATGTATTACTAGGTAAACCCATTTATCCAAAACACATCTAGTATTCTGGCCAGAGATTTATCACACTATTATCTCCTCAGATAGCATAGGATATCCACGCACAAGGGCGAGCGATGAATCCTCGACAACGAAGCATCGACTCCTACATGTATCGGAACCTCACCCAACCCCGCCATCTGATTACCCCAACTGAGTCGGTAAACGGGTCAAAGTGAGGCACCTATCATTTAAAGTCTCAATTACGTTTCGAGTAATGAGGGATAATCTGTACAACCAAGACCTCGGACTTAATCCATTCGACAAATGGTAACCACTTGGAAAGTTCGAATGAGGATAGTTCGATAGATCACCAGGTCACTACCCATCTGCATGCTCAGAACATCACTATGTTCCCTACCAATGAAACGTGCTACTTCACATCGCAGATGCTAGTCTCAAGCTCGAGCGACCCTTATCCTCTTTTGGACGGCCCAATTGACTAGGAAC
The DNA here is from genome assembly GCA_001598015.1 of Dorcoceras hygrometricum. Lineage (NCBI taxonomy): Eukaryota > Viridiplantae > Streptophyta > Magnoliopsida > Lamiales > Gesneriaceae > Dorcoceras > Dorcoceras hygrometricum. The sequence continues at coordinate 162,276 of KQ995297.1, forward strand.
ATGTTTAGAATACACAGTGACTATTAGATGTGTTTCATGATTTCAAATCAAACTATCACATCAAACATACTCTATAGTGCATTCAAGATCTTTATCCAACAATTGTAATCATAATAATGAATATAAAAAATGCCATAAAAGAATGCGAATTTCATAAATAAAGATCGTTTTACATAAAGTCAACAAGAACCCACATGCCACAAGTTGGCTAGTTGGGCACCTACTCTAACAGTTCATTCCCCCCCACCCCCATCTGAACTCCCAAGTTTACTTTTCGATCCTATCAGTGCGGCTGAACACAATCTTGCTGATGATGCCCATTGAGGAACTGACAAAGATTGAAGATGATATGATGACAAGGGCTGAGACAGAATGAGTGTCTGAACTGCTGTTGACATGTGAGATGATTCGTTCGAAGATGATTGTAGAATTGCTGGAGAAATCGATGGTAGATCATTGGTAATCTTTTGATCGTAACAAACCCTATGCTAACCATGATCTGATGAGCATCCGTCGTTTGGAATCTGAGCTAAAACAGGCCAGGGGATATCACGTGCAATCTGGTCTGCCCCTGGAGTTTCTCGAGAGTTCTATCTTTGGGGCACCTTCTAGTGCACAAGACCCTGAAGTTATCGGCAGCAGGCTTCAACTGACTTAAGGGCAATCTTCGACGAACGCGATTGAGCAACCAGCTCAAAAACAGCCAATGGCCCAAGCTGATATTCCAATGATGACAACATAGCATGAGGCTTCTGGATGTGCTGAGGAATCGCAATCTGAACTATTTTTGAAGAAAAGACTTGTAGAGGAGCAACAGGCTCCAGTACAGAATATGGAGCAATCGGCTCCCGATGATCAAGCAGATAATAATGAGGATACCTCGGCCTTTGCAATTGTACGTTAGACAAAGGATCGGGCTGAAGATAATACAGCAGTGTTAGAATTTTCAGATGTTGCTCATATAGCAGCTCAGGACGTTGCTGACTTTCCTACCAGGTCTGATAGTTCATTTCTTCACGAGTATCTCATCAAAGACAATACCCCGGTAGCACCTAGTGGACTTTAAAAAAGATGTTGGAGGTCATCACTGCGCCAGCAAGCTAAACTATTTGCTTGAGCGCTCAGCTGATCTGTTGAAGCATGCTGATATAATGGAACAGTGCTGAACTGGATCGAGCATGCTCAATCATCGCTAGATATAATGTGTGATGGACAGACCTATGTGAAGTATGACTTTTAGCAGTTCAAGAAGGTCTTCTATCGAAAACTGGATGATTTGCTGGATTCCATGAATCGGGCTCAGACTTTGATGGAGTCTCGTATAGTGCGAGATATGAATGCTAATCATCAGAGGTTGTCCGACGAAGCAAATACTCTCAGTTCTCAAATGGCTGAATTAGTCAATTTTTTGAAGGAGCTTATTAATGCCAAAAAGGGGGAAGACAACAAGAAAAGAATATTTCTTTGAGCGATGAAGAATTTTAGCCCGGGAGAAGAATTCAGATCAGCTTAGAGTGTACAGAATTGCATAGGGAAACAATTTTGTAATTTTCTTTTTCAAGAGAAATAAAATTTTCTTTTGATCTCTAAAGTGTCCAAAGTATTGTCATCACCAAAAAGGGGAAAATTGTTGAATATTCAAGTTTTGACGAAGACAAAAATAAGTTAAGTTAATTCAGCTTTTGGAAACTAAGCGAATAGATCATTCAAGAGCTAACAACGTGTTTTTCAATGAGCAAAGACAACTCAGCTATATAAGTTGAATCAAATCAGATCAGGACAGTTTAGAGATGAGCGGATCATTTCAAGAGCAGATCATTTTAGAGAAGATCAATTTAGAGCAGATCAGTTTAGAGTAGAATAGGTTAGAGAAGTTCAGCTCAGGGAGATCAACTCAGGACAGTTCAGCTCAGGACAGATCAACTCAGAGGAGTAGTTCAGTTCAGGATATCAGTACGCTACAAATTACTTGTCAATCATTCTGATTGTAGAATGATTTGATGTATTAACTTCTGAAGATTCATTTATATTCGTTGGGACACTTTCGGCTAAATTCAGGAAAGCTAAGAATTACATCTTATCAGAGTTGCCATTTTGGTGCCAAAGACAGAAAGCATTTAAGGTGCATTACTAGAATTAAATGCACACTTATGAGCTTCATGCAATAGCTCAGGATCCATCCGATGTGTCTACCAATAACATTTATTATCGTTGGATCCAAAGAATATATATAGAAGATTGTTCGTGAGAAGACGCACGATGCTATACCGAGAAAGCAGATTGCGAGCCGATATTGAACAGTAACCAAAACTATCTTTCCTATCAATTATAATAATATTTCAGCGTGTTGCTGAATCTTTAAGCTTTGCACTCTTTTCTTTACAAAAGCCTTAGAAATTCCTTGTTTGGCCCGACTGGCTGTATTAGGATACCTTGTAGTCTTATCAAATCTTCTAGTGGAATACTTCGTTGATTGGAACTTCGAACTTCCATAAACAAATCTCTTGATCCGATTCACGAACTTAAAATTTACATCATCAATAAAACATATAACAAGCTACATTTAAAATTTGCATTAAATATGTAATTTAAATTTTGGTTATGATTTGGTTAGTGCTACGTTTGTATAATTACTTTTGGATGCTCCCAAATATTAAATAAAATTTTTAATTTTATTTAATATTGAGTTTACCAAAATTTTAGTTAAAAATGTCATCATTTATTTTTGCATATCGAATGGTCTTTGATGTTACTATTATGTATCTTAAGCAGAATCGTATTATATATTTTTCAACATACTCCAAAATAATTAAAATTTTAAATAAAAATCCATTTATTGAATGAATGATGAGAATTTTGACTTTTTTGAGGTATTTTGTAGGATCGAAATGAGTTTAAAAGAGAAGAGAATACCCTTTTTTATAATTTAAAAGATTTTGTACCGTACAAACAATACACAAGTTATTCTCATCCGTTTTCTCAACTTCTGCTAGAAGCTGTAAAATAATTTATAAGTAGTGTGAAAAAATTTCATCAGATTTAGTAATATGAGAATATTCGATGTAAAATTAAAAGCAACTAAGTAATACAAGAAGATCAAACACATAGAAGACCAAAGGATGATTGCAAGATTGGCTCTTAGACAGCTTGGAAGGATTGAGCTTGTTGTAGTATCTATGTGTTTGATCTTCTTGTCCACCTTAAATAGGTGATCATCCAAAAGTCGGAGACAATGGTCATAAGCAAACGTTTGAAGTTCTTTGATTGTACGAGTTGATATTTTATGGCTATTAGGGCTCCGTTTGGACATGTTTTTAAAAAATGTTTTGAGAAAGTGTTTTTTTTAAAAAAAATTATAAAAACATTTTGGAAGTTGTTTTAAGGAAAAGTATGTGTTTAGATAACTATTTTATAAAAACGTTTTATTAGTTAAAAATGTGTTTGGACTAGTAATTTAGAAAGACGTTTTTTAAAAACATAATTGTTTTTTTTATAATTTTTTATACAATTTTTTCTCATTCTTTTAATTTTTTTTTATATTCATATGTTTTATTTATATTATCCTTTTTTATATAATTTTATAATTGTTTTTTATAATTCTTATACAATTTTTTCTCTCTTTTTTATTTTCAGATTTTCTATTTCCATTTCCCACTTTCTATATTTTTGTGATAGATTTTTTTATTTCAATGTCAATTACATGCGTATATTTTACAAAATACAAATTAGAAAAGGTCAAAACGAATTTAAAAAAAGGTGTTAGTTCTCAATATGTACATAATTCAAACTCCCATTGAAAAATTTGTACACGGTGTATAACACAAATATAATATCATGTATCAATTTTGATAACAAGAAAAGTCAGAAAAAGCAATATTCCATATTTAAGCAAAAAAGCAGCAATAAAAAATTTCATAAGTTCACATCATGTCAACATAAACAAGATCGTAACTTTGTAAGATACCATAAAATCTAAAGACTCATATATGAAGTCTTATAATTATTAAAAAAAAAAGGAAAAGAAATAATACTAATAATCTGGCTCATATTATGAAATCAAATTTGGATGTCTACAAATTGTCAAATTTGGGTGTCTACAAATTTGTCAAATTTGGATGTCTAATTATTCAATGAAGTGATTAGGACTTTATATTATTTTAATCATTTCATTTGCCTATAAATAGACTTGTAATCTTCATTGTAAATACACACAAATTTATACAAATTCTCTCCCAATTCTCTTCTCTCTAAATTAAGGAAATTATAGAAAAATTATAATTTCCTATTAACATAAAATTAAGAGTTCAGTTGGAGCAATTAAGGATATATTCAAGGTAATTATTTCATTTAGTTTGTTAATGTTTCTTTTAATTTATAACACGTTATCAGCACGACCACTCGATTGTTTTTATATATTTCATTGTATAATATCATGTTATTATATAAAAGGAGTCATTGACACCTAATTATAATAACGTGATATGATTTACAAATTTCTATCGTTTATTATTATACTTCTGTATAATATCATGTTATTATATAAAAGGAGTCATTGACACCTAATTATAATAACGTGATATGATTTACAAATTTCTATCGTTTATTATTATACTTCTGTATAATAT
>KQ995297.1:166932-222392 GCA_001598015.1 Dorcoceras hygrometricum
ATAATTTATGTATAATATCATATTATTATATAAAGGAGGCTATGCCACCCAAAAATGATAATGTGATGTGATATACAAAATTATTTAACTGTGATTACGATTATATGCATTACATATAACCATAAGTGTTAAATGAAATGAAATTATTTTATCTTTCGATAATAAACGATCATAAAAAACTGATATATATTAATGACTCGTAACGGGTATAAACGGCTAGATTTTATTCTATAAATATGATGTCTAAAACGTTCATGCATCCCTCTATTGCTACTCTCCATCAAATTCTTCTCGACAAACTTTATTTTTCGAATTACAAAAGAGAAGAAGAAGATGATTCATCTAGGAAAAAAATTTTCAATTATTTTGATTATTGTACTCACTAGCCTTGTATTTATCGGCGAGTATCCGCCTCGCATTTTTTCGCTGTTTCTAACCATGCTTGTATTACTAGTTTATCCATTGTTTTTCATTGTCATGTTAATGAATCTTGACTAATAAAATGTATTTTGTTACAAAGCACCACCATGTCGAATTTGACAAAGCTTGAATTTGTTGCTCTGGATATCACTGGAAAGAATTATATGCCATGACCCTCGATGTCGAGATGCATCTTGAATCGTTGGGTTTAAGTGAAACCATAAAAAATAATGCATCGTCGTCACAAGAAAGGGCAAAAGCCATGATATTCTTACGACGACATCTTGATGAGGGGTTGAAATGTGAATACCTCACGGAAAAGAATCTCATGGCTTTATGGCAAGGTTTAAAATAACGTTTCGAACACATAAGGGAAGTTATACTTCCGACTGCCCATGATGAATGGAATTCATTGAGATTCCAAGACTTTAAGAAAGTCAGCGATTATAATTCGGCAATGTACCGAATAGTCTCGCAATTGAAATTTTGTGGACATGAAGTCACAGAATCGAAAATGCTTGAAAAGACATTTTCCACTTTCCACTCTTCGAATATAACTCTACAACAGCAGTATAGAGTGTGTGGATTTGCGAGATATTCTGAACTCATCGCATGTCTTCTTGTGGCAGAAAAGAATAACGAGCTATTAATGAGAAATCATCAGTCCCGACCTACTGGATCAACGGCATTTCCTGAAGTAAATGTCGTAATGAAAAATGAACGAAACCAAAATCAAAGTCGTGGACAAGATTTTGGTCGTGGTAGAGGTCGGGGTCGGGGACGTGGACGTGGATATAAAAACAACTATGGTCGTGGACGCGGCCGTGGTTTTGAAAACAATAGAGGTAGTTACTTCAATAACCCCTCTAAAAAGGAAACCACAAACCATCCACAGAAAAGGCAGCATGAGAACACGAGTATGAATGACCATCACTCAAAAAGATTTGAAAGCTCTTGTTTTAGATGCGGCACTCAAGGGCATTGGTCTCGTATTTGTCGAGCCCCGGAACATCTTTGTAAGCTCTATAAAGAATCATTAAAGGGCAAAGAAAAAGAGACCAATTTCACTGAACACGAAAAGGAGACAAATTTCAGTGAACATAATAACCGCAATGATCACTTGAGTGATTCAACTCATTTCGATGCTGCAGATTTTCTCATTGATTTCTCAAAAAATGATCAGTTCAACGGTGGAATGTAAATGTAACAATTTCGGATATTTTTATGATGATATGTATTGAATGTTGTAACAATTTTCAAATTTTTATAATGAAATGTATTGTATGTTTTATATTTTCTAATTGCATCTGTTAAATTATGTTTTATTGTCTAATCTGAACATGTTAGGAACAAAGCTATACAAGCAAATAATCCCATGGAAGTTTGCATACCTGATAGTGGTACAACTCATACTATTCTCCGACATAAAATATATTTCTTGGAAATAAAACCAACAAAGACAATGGTAAATACGATATCAGGTCCTGTAGACTTGATTGAAGGATGTGGTAAAGCTCAGTTTTTGTTACCTAATGGTACAAAATTTGTGATAACTGATGCCTTGTTTTCACCACAATCGAAAAGGAATTTGTTGAGTTTTAATGATATATATTCCCATGGGTATGATACTCAGTCAATGACTGGAGGAAATACGAAATATATGTGTCTTACCACATATAAATCAGGAAATAAATATGTAGTTGAAAAACTACCAATGCTCCCTACTGGATTGCATTATACGCATATAAGACCAATCGAATCAAATATGGTAGTTCAAAATTCGCCAATATTAATTACTTGGCATGATCGATAGGGACATCCTGGTTCAATAATGATGCGAAGAATTATAGAAAGTACACATGGCCATCCGCTGAAAGACCAGAAGATCTTTCAAGATAATAAGTTTCAATGTAAAGCATGTTATCTTGGAAAACTTATTATAAGGTCATCACCAGCCAAGATAAAAACTGAATCATCCATGTTTCTTGAACGTATTCAGGGTGATATATGTGGACCAATTCATCCACCATGTGGATCATTTCGATACTTTGTGGTATTGATAGATGCCTCCAGCAGATGGTCACATGTATGTTTATTATCAACTCGAAATGTGGCATTTGCAAGATTACTTGTCCAAATAATAAAATTACGAGCTCAATTTCCTGATTATACAATCAAGAATATTAGACTCGATAATGCTGGTGAATTTACTTCTAAAACTTTCAATGATTATTGCATGTCGGTGGGAATTACTGTTGAGCATCCTGTTGCTCATGTAAATACACAAAATGGTTTAGCTGAATCATTGATTAAACTGCTAGACCAATGATTATGAAAAAAAAACTCCCTATTTCTATATGAGGACATGCAATATTAAATGCTGCTGCGTTAATTCGCATCAGACCAAGTGCGTATCATAAATACTCACCATTGCAGCTTGCATTTGGTAAAGAACCAGATATTTCTCATATCAGAAGTTTTGGATGTGCGGTATATGTACCTAGTGCACCGCCTCAACGAACAAAAATGGGACCTCAAAGAAAGATGGGAATTTATGTTCGTTATGACAGTCCCTCAATTATTCGATATCTTGAACCTCAGACAGGCGACGTGTTCACCGCACGTTTTGCTGATTGTCATTTTGATGAGAATACCTTCCCAATGTTAGGGGGAGAAAAGAAACATATCGAAAAAGAGATTACGTGGTATGTACCATCATTGTTTTATTTGGATCCTAGAAATAAAAAATGTGATGAAGAAGTACAGCAAATTGTGCATTTGCAACGAATAGCAAATCAAATGCCAGAGCATTTGTAGACACAAAAGGAGTAACTAAATCTCATATACATGCTATAAATGCTCCTGCTCGAATTGAAATTCCGAAGAAACAAATTGAGAACAAAGATGTTCATGATGTCATAACACGCCTGAAACGTGGAAGGCCAATCGGTTCCAAGGATAAAAATCCTCGAAAAAGAAAATGCATAGAGAAAGATAATCATAAAATCATGAATGATGTTCCAACAGAAACAAATGATGATGAATATGATGATGAAAATGTTATGTTGAAACCACAAAATGATGAGAATCATGAAATCTCTATCAATTATATTAATACTGGGGAAATATGGAACCGAAATGATGTGAAAGACATTGATGATATATTTTCTTACAATGTGGCATTTGACATCATAAACGAGAATGAAGATCATGAACCAAAATCTTTTGGTGAATGTAAAAATCGGGAGGACTGGATAAAGTGGAAAGACGTCATCCAGGTGGAGTTAGATTCGTTAAACAAACGTAATGTTTTTCGACCTATAGTCCTTACACCTGAAGGTGTAAAACCCGTTGGATACAAATGGGTTTTCGTTCGAAAACGAAATGAGAAAAACAAAATATTGAGATATAAAGCTCGGCTTGTTGCACAAGGTTTTTCTCAAAGGCCTGGAATTGATTACGAAGAAACGTATTCTCCAGTTATGGATGCAATTACGTTTCGGTATTTAATTAGTTTGGCGATGTCTGAAAATTTTGAAATGCGTCTTATGGATGTTGTTACGTCTTACTTATATGGATCGATTGATAGTGATATATATATGAAAATCCCTGAAGGATTTAAGATGCCTGAATCACAAAGTTCAAAACCCAAAGAATGTTATTCTGTAAAATTACAAAGATCATTATATGGGTTGAAATAATCCGGTCGAATGTGGTATAATCGATTGAGTGAGTACTTGATGAAAAAGGGATATGTAAACAATCCAATATGTCATTGTGTTTTCATTAAGAAAACAGCATCTGCATGTGTAATTATTGCTGTATATGTTGATGATTTAAACATCATTGGTACGAATAAGGAAATCCAAGATGTTGTAATGTATTTAAAGGAAGAATTTGAAATGAAGGACCTTGGAAAAACCAAGTATTGTCTTGGTTTACAAATTGAGCATAAAGAAGGTGGAATATTTGTTCACCAGTCAAATTATACGGAAAAGGTCCTTAAATGTTTTAATATGGATAAAGAAAATCCTTTAAGAACTCCAATGGTTGTTAGATCATTGAACATTGAAAAGGATCAATTCCGTCCATGTGAGGAAAATGAAGTTATTCTTGGTCCAGAAGTACCATATCTAAGTGCTATTGGTGCTCTTATGTATCTTGCAAATTGTACTAGACCTGATATATCTTTCGCAGTAAATTTATTGGCAAGATTCAGCTCATGCCCGACAAAGAGACACTGGAACGGAATTAAGCATATATTCCGTTATCTACGAGGAACTACAGATTTGGGACTTTTATATTCAAAAGATACCAATAAAATTATTATTGATTTTGCTGATGCCGGATACCTATCTGATCCACATAAGGCACGATCTCAAACTGGATATGTATTTACTCGTGGAGGCACTGTAATTTTTTGGCGTTCACAGAAACAAACTCTTGTAGCAACTTCATCAAATCACGCCGAGATTATTGCACTACATGAGGCAAGTCGTGAGTGTATATGGCTAAAATCCATAACAGACCATATACAAGCCATGAGTGGTTTACCATCTAACAAGAAGCCTGTTATACTGTACGAAGATAATGCTGCATGTGTTGCTCAAATGAAAGAAGGATACATCAAAAGCGACAGAACTAAGCATATCCCCCCTAAGTTCTTCGAATTCACCCAAGAACTTGTGAAGAACAACGATATTGATATTCGTTACATTCAATCAAGTGAAAATTCATCAGATCTTTTCACGAAGGCATTTCCTACGACAGTATTCAGAAATCATATATACAATATTGGGATGCGCCACCTACGGAATATCTGAAGATTCAGTTGTGTCAACTGGAGGGGGAGTTTACGTTACTGCACTCTTTTTTCCTTACTATGGTTTTTATCCCACTGGGTTTTTCCTAGTAAGGTTTTTAAAGAGGCAATATCAAAACACGTAATAAGGACATCCAAAAGGGAGAATATTATGAAATCTAATTTGGATGTCTACAAATTGTCAAATTTGGATGTCTACAAAATTGTCAAATTTGGATGTCTAATTATTCAATGAAGTGATTAAGACTTTATATTATTTTAATCATTTCATTTGCCTATAAATAGGCTTGTAATGTTTATTGTAAATACACACAAATTTATACTTTTTTCCCAATTCTCTTTTCTCTAAATTAAGGAAATTATAAAAAAATTATAATTTCTTGTTAATATAAAACTAAGAGTTTATTTGAAATAATTAAGGATATATTTAAGATAATTATTTGATTTAGTTTGTTAATATTTTATTTAATTTTTAAAGGCTCACAAAAGGTTATACTAAGATTTTTTGTGCATAGAAGTTCCAGTGTAAAATCTGGCTCACAAAAATAGGAAAAGCCTCACCTTTAACCAGCAATGGCAGTTGCCGTGGCAGCTCCTTCTTCGTTCTTAGGAGGCCACAGCCGGCAACTCGAAGTAAGCAGCTCTGATTTCTCTTCCCATTTTCCTTGGAATATCGATTGCGTTTTGTGTTAATTCTTTTGTTTCAGTTGGAGGGATATGATTGTGTGATTATGGTTCTCAAGAATCTTGATTTTGTCCGCGGGCAACTAAGAATAGTTCAGCATGATTATTCTTTTCTTGTATGCTTTTACAGTCTTACTGAAGTCCTGCCCTATGGGATTTTTTCTTTTTCCGTTTCTTTCCATGAGTGTTTAGATGTTATGTAATGATTATGTTGATTGTTGATTGAACTGAAAAATCGTCATATGTTGATGCTTTGCTCCATTTTGGTTTATGTCAGTTTATATCTTTGGAAATCGATAATTTTGAGTTGCCATCTACAAACACTCATTTTTTAAAACTTGTTTGACAATAATTGTAAAGATGTTGTATGAATAAAACAGTAGCGTCGCTCCAATTTCTTATTTGCGTAATCACATATCCAATGGAGCACCTGCTTCGTTGAACTTTACGTGTTCTTCATCAATCTGTATTGCATTTATATGTTTGGAACTGTACCACTTATTTTGTTTAGATTTATAAATAAAAGAGATTCTGTCATTTGTTTCATTATAAGAGAGATTGAATTTCCCAGCGTGGTATCTCTGCTAATGAAAAAAAAAAATTCTACAAGTACAGAAAACATTATCGTCTAAAAGGTACATCCAGAACCTGGCCACTCGGTTTAGCATCAAAGCCTTATTTTGGGGACAAAGAAAGGCTTCTGAGACTGCCAAATTGGAGCTATCTCTTGGAGACTTCAATTTGATAGAGTTAGATTCAGAGGTGGTTACTTGAAATTCTCTACTTTCTTTGGTGCTTAGAACCATATATTGTTAAATAATCATGGTGTTGATGTTAGTCCGTTCTACTCTGATATTCTCAAGGGACAGGCAACAAATACTCATAAAGATAAAAAGGTATCAGTTTCGGTGGTTTCGTCTATCTCAGAGATTTCATCGGATGATTGGGATGCTTGCAGTCTTGATGCATCAGGTCCTGATAACTTTAATCCATTTCTTAGCCATGGTTTTCTTTCAGCCCTGGAGGAGACTGGCTGTGCAGTTAAGGTTAGGAGTATCAACTTGTTTGCGTTAGCTCTTGCATAGTATTTTTCTTCGTATCTACGTAGGTAAAAAATATGTATGCTACATAGAAGATCCTTGCACAAGTAATCTTCAAATAGATCTTTCAATCTTGCAAGTCCTTTTTTTCCTTTTAAAGGTGTAATATGTAGAATTAGAAAAATTACATATGCTCCAACCTAAAAAGATTCTGAACTTATTAACTCGGCTTTTTGAGAGTCAGGTGAAAGGAACCAGATTCCAGCCGCGTTTAATAGTATCAGTGGCTGAGTCCATTGATTTGCTGAATAATATCTTGAGAGTTCAATATGAAAGAAGACCATTAAGGCTTCATCATTATAGAATCTTCTCATTTTCTTCCACTCTCGCCATTTATGTTTGCCGCATGATTGGCATGGTAATTGTATCTTCACAACTTCAGGAAACAGGATGGGTTCCACAACATATCATCGCTAAGGATCACAGCAATAACATTTTGGGTGTCATTCCTCTCTACCTGAAAAGGTTCGTTTATTCTCAGGCTGTTTGCAATCAGTTACTACAAAGTAGCACTATTTTATGTGATATTTATTTGCAAAGCTTGAGACATACTGCAAACACCCTTTCATAGTTTGATAAGACTGTATCTGCCATATTTTTACCTAGCTCTCGTTTATTGAATTTGGCAGCCATTCTTCTGGTGAATATGTGTTCGATCATTCATGGGCGGACGCCTATTACAGTTATGGGTCAAGATATTATCCAAAATTGCAATGTTGTGTGCCTTTTACTCCAGTTACTGGCCCAAGGATATTAGTCCGTAATACAATGTTCCGAGATCAAGTGTTTGATAATTTAGTCTCTGCATTGTTGGAACTGACAGTTAAGGTATTGCTCGGCCCTGACCATCTCTCTCCTGACGTTCTAGTTACTTTATGATAAACGTTTCAGCTTTATTGTTTCTGGTTTTTTTCCCTTTCCTGTATAATCTTCGGCTCTTGCTTTCTCTGTCTTAGAGTACAGAGTACACAGTATTCAAATTTAGTTATGAATAGGTTTAATCTGTTTTGGAGACAAGACATTGCACTCATGAGAATTTGCATTGTAGACTGTGCATGAGTGTGTTTTCTTGTATCTACTTTACTATTCATCATTTTGTTAGAGCTCAATGACCACTCTAATTCTGATACCGGTTAACTGTCAACTTCTGTAGATGAAATTTTGACAAAGATCTAACTGAAGGGAAAAACCATTATTCTCATTTTTCGAAAGTTTTTTTGTTTAACCTCAAACTTTGTCACTGGAATGTGGTAGATATTTCGTGTCATATTTTTTAACTTGTTTGTATTCTCCTCTTTCCAATGAGTGAAATCAAATAATTTTTTATTTCTCAGTGTTGAATGTAACAAGATTCATGTCCTTCCAGTTTCAAGTTTCCTCGCTACACATCACATTTCCCTCTTCAAGTGAATGTGGGAAACTAAAAGAGAGAGGTTTTCTGCACAGGATAGGAATGCAGTATCACTGGAAAAATCGTGACTACCAAAGGTAGGGTGCATCATGCATATAGCTGCTTATTTGCTAATTGCAATCGCTGTGCTTATTGGAAATCAACAGATAAAGGACATAGTTTTATTTCACTTGATAATATCTATTTGTGTCACATGGAGTAGCAGTGTCATTCTCTTTTTCTTGTGAATAGGCAAAACTTAGAAAGAGATTTATTTGCTTGTTGAACAATTTTTCTGGAAAAAAAAATTAACTGTTACAAGCAGAAGTTTTTCATCATATTCCAATCTGACCATGAGATCTTGAAAGTAAAAATCATATGAACTATAAATATACGAGATAGTGGCTTCAACCCACCAGTCACCACAAACTATTGCACCTGTTGTAAATAGTTCTTACAAATTAGAAATTAGGTTTATGGGCCTGAAGGAAATTGGCCTGTTATCTCTTTCAGATAACCCATATGAATGTGTTGAATCTCCTTACCGTGGTGAATGAATAAATAACGTGCATAAATTTCTGGTTTTTAAAGATCTATAAAGTGCATAAAAATAGGTGATTTAAAGATATGAGTGGATGAAAAAGTATATGATTTTCAAATGCTACTACACCTATTAAGGAAATGTTCAGAAACTAAATCATCAAATCATTTATTTCTTAAGAAAAATATGAAATATCACTAAAGTTTGAACGTTGAAGTGTTCTGTCTAAATTAATTACTGCACCAAGGGAAATAATTTACTTTGTGTAAAATTTACAGATCACTATTTTGATGTATCATATTATTTGTAGGAGTATACTGTTATCACTAGTATTTTGTACTATCTCTGTTGTTGTTTGATGTAAATTTATGGTACTTCTGAGATGATCCCTTTTTCTAGGCACTGAATCATGAGGACGCCATCCTGATCTCATTACCCCTTTCTCATAGCATAGCACTTCTACTAAAAGACAATTTATGAACATGGATATTTTTTACAATTTTATGGTGTTGCTTCACAGTTTTGATGATTTCTTAATGGACATGAAGCAAAGTAAGAGGAAAAATATTCGTCAAGAGCGAAAGAAGGTGTGCTTAGGCTTAAATTTTAGTATCTTCTTTAAATTTTTTAATCATGTCTTTAATGCTTGACCATAACACTTCAATTTTTTGTTGTTGATCTACAAAGTTACTTTTTGAAATTTAGTCAGTTCCACCATATGCATTTATGATGATGGTACATTTGCCAAGGAAAAATGAAATACAGATGGGTGTTAGGCACAGGCCAGACTTGTTAACATCTATGGCAGCTGAATGATAAATCTATTCCGGGTTAACACTATGAAAAGACTATTTAGAGAGAAAAAAATTAAAGTATAGATTTTGTATGGTGCATTTAACATTTCACTAACATATCTAGAAATCAAATTTCGACTTGAAATATCAAAAAATTACCAGAGGTTTTTGAATAATGGAGGATTCTTTTGCAGAATCTAGATGGTGATTGTGCTATTCGGCTACTTCAGAAGCTAGGAACAATGTGTGTAAACAAATTATAAAGGTGTTGTGTCTACAACAGATATGTCTCGAAACGCCACCACATTCTCTACATCATTAATACTTGATTGGAAGTTTCAGAACCTTCGTAAACTATTGAGCTTATCAATTATAGTCAAGTCATGTAATGAGGGACAGACTGTTTGATCTTTTCATTTAGCTGGTGAATGGATTTAAAAGTTGTGCCCACATCGTGCTTAATGGTTTATTCTAGCATACTATTTAAGCCAGTAAACAAAAAATGTATTTATAGCTCATGGTCTCATTAATTACTAATGTCACCTGCAAAAGTTGCTACTAATGTGCATGTTTTCCATCTTGCAGATTTCTGCCCAAAATTTGAGTATGAAACGATTACGAGGATACGAAATTAAGGTATGAAGTCAATCGGCCCCTTTTGAATTCAGTACTAGATGATACCTGTGCGGATTTGCGGGATTCTATTTTTCATAAATTGAAATTTCATGAATCTTGTTAGAGTATACATGTTTAAGAATAACTATTAATAATTCATTCAGTAAACTAATAACCAAAATTCCCATGTAAATGTCTTTTTTAGATTCTCAGTTCTGTTTGTTGCTTGTATTACAGGCTAAGCACTGGGATACCTTCTATAAGTTCTACAGGAATACCACAGATAATAAGTTGGTTGTTTCGGTCATCTTCGCATAAAGTGTTATAGTATATTTTTGATTATGCTTGGAATTCTATTTGTAATTTATAAAACATAATATATATTCAGGTGGGGTAATGCTTATCTGACAAGAGATTTCTTCCACAATATGGCTTCAAAAATGGGTGATCATGTGCTACTTGTTACTGCAGAAGAAGGGGATGAACTTATAGCAGGAGCCCTTAATCTCATCGGAGGAGATACCTTATATGGGCGCTTGTGGGGATGTCTCCCTCGTGCATACTACCCAAATTTGCATTTTGAAGCGTGTTACTATCAGGTTCTCCTTTTTCTTACCCTTTACGCTAATTATCATGTTGCTCTTTGGGAAAATTTACTTTTCCATTTTATCTTTTAATTAGGATAACAGGTATTTGTGTCCCCAGGAAATATAGTTTGTCATTGAAATCATGAACAAACAGAGTTTGTTTGAGGACTTCTTCATCTTTGTGATGACAAACGGCTTCAGATTTGATACCGAATGTTATCAGTTTTCCTTTTGGCAGAGGGAGGGTGTGGGTAGGCGAAAGGGTAAAGATGGATAGGGAGGGGGACGGGTTCAAAATCTAAATATGCTTCAGAGGATGTATTATTGAAACCAATGTTTTACTCGTTTCTGTTAGCGCAGGCTATAGATGCAGCTATCGAACTTAAACTTGGCACGGTAGAGGCTGGAGCTCAAGGTGAGCATAAAATACAGAGGGGTTATCTACCAGTGAAAACCTACAGCTTGCACTATATTCTGGATGAGGACTTTAGGAAAGTCATATCCAATTTCTTGGTACGAGAAAGTGCTCAGGTAATTGCACATACTAGTTAGAAAGTCAAGGAGCAATTTCCATTACTGTTACTTGATCCTTTATTAACTCAGTTTTAAACTTGTTGTGAATTTGTTTATCCTGTAATAACTCTTGTCAATCAACTTTTACACAGATGGAACATGTAATGAAGTTATTATGCGATTCTGGTCCATTCAAGGATAATGTTTCGTGAAAGATTTATGAAGCGATTCTAGTATGAAACACCTCCTCCAGATTGGTCAAGTCCAGAAATGGGATAGCAAGTTGATCGAGAATACTTTGTGGGTTGTGCGTATAAACTACGAGATGGAATCCATTCAAGTTGTATATATTACTTTATTGGAGACCAGCCCTATTTATCTGTATATCGTGACTAAGATTTTCGTAAAAGTTAGCTATTCGGTACTAAAATTGCAATGAACAAGAAATTCCTACCTTGGTGGCTCTCTAGATATACCTGAGTTAAAGCCAACCATTATAATTTATAAGTGGGGTCTGTTTTCACATTTGACTCCTCCTATTTTCAAAATTATGCAAACATGAAAACTTTCAAATCGTTAAACAACTATATGGATTTACTAGGCTGGAGTGCAAGATCGAGTCCGATCTGCCGACCCATAATGCAGATTCAAAATTTTATATTCTTTAATTTTTAAAAATTTATGTGGAATTGTCGATGGACTAGATTGGTACTTAAAATTGATGATAAAATGGTTCCGTGGATATTTAGTAAAAATAAAATAAATAAAATGCTCCTATCTTGTAAACTTGAATTTTGTGTGTTGATAAGTGATTGAACACAAGAATACGATCAAGTGTTAAGTCTTGCTCACGAGGTCATTTTGAAAAATTTATTGAGTATATCAGCATGTTCATGCATGTGACCATTGTCCACCATATCAAAACAGATTTTGTCAAATGTAGAACAGACAATAATCAAGCCCATGGGTTAAAAAATCTAGGGGGCATAAATTTTAAATACAAGAATGATATAATAAAGTGAATGGCAAAATTTTGATTATTTTAAGGATATTTTGGACATGCTGTAAGGGCGGTATGACTAATGCGTGGAGAATGTCGCCTCTCCCAAAGCTACTTGACTGCCGCTTTCCTTAACAATGTCAACAAATGATTCCAATATATCATACGACGAATTCAAAATCTCTCCGTGGGGCTGTACATTGTGTACAACAGCGCATACCCAGTTCGACCAATTCAATTTTGTTCCCACACCCACGTTCCTTCTCCTTTCTCTCGCGCCGCTCTTGCTTTCCATATTTACATGCATTCTTTCTATCCTCCGATGGTTCAGTGTTCATGTGTTTTTAGGCCAGGGATAAATTTTCTTGTGGGTACTCTGATGGCCCACTTTTTCAGCTAGTCGAGGTTGATTGTTGAAGATCCGAATCGAACTCGGAGTGGTGGCACGATTAAAGATTTGGTTTTTCCTTTTGGGTCGGATCCTTTCGTCAAGGCTCAAATCTTTTTACAATTTCGAGTCTCGATTGATCATACTCTGATTCGCCTCGCCTATTATTTGCTACTGAATTGGCTTTTGAATTTTGTTAATTGGGTTCTGAATATTCAATTGAAAGATTCAATCTTGGGTAGTCAAGTGGAGGATTAGAAATAGAGGCTAAGAATAGAATACTGGAGAGGAGATGGCGAAGAACAGGGAGAAAGATGATGCGGACAGAGGATTTAATTCATCGGTGATGACTGGTGTTGACTCATCCATCAGTTTGTTGAAGCTCATTTCGACTTTGATAGTTTTTGTAGTGGGAGTAGTTATAGGTCTAGTTTCTAGTTCTCACATTAATCGTTATTTAACCTTCCAGGACGATCGATTCACTTTTACCCATAGTTACATAGATTCGTTGCAGTTTAGTGTTGAGACTCCTCAGCTAGAGGCTCAATGCGGAAGGGAGGATTGCCTTAGCATAGAGAGTTTCATCAGTCCGAGGAATTTGAACCACGGGATGACGGATGGAGAGTTGTTTTGGAGGGCATCAATGGTACCTCAAAAGGAAGAGTTTCCTTTCAAGAAAGTGCCGAGGGTGGCATTCATGTTCTTGACAAGAGGTCCTATGCCGATGCTACCGCTATGGGAGAGGTTCTTTAAGGGTCAGGACTTGGAGAAGTATTCTATTTATTTGCACACACATCCTAGGTTTGATCTAAATGTGACCAAGGACTCCGTTTTCAACAATCGACAGATCCCTAGTCAGGTACAGTTTCATGAGAATGAGGCATTATTTAGTAGATTACTTATTTCTTTTGAATGAAATTATTTTGGTCTCTGATACCTGTGGAGAATGCAAGTGTTTTGTCTGTTTAGTAACTGTGATAATTCATTCCGTATTAGTTTGTTATTATACTTTTATGTGCAAGGTATCATGTGTATATAGGAAACCAGCAGCCTGCAGTACTGAGATTACAAGTATGCAGTGGCTTTACATTTTTGTTGAGCGATGAAAAGATTGGCAAGGGGTGTTTGTAGTTACATATGATTGAGAAATATCTCCATATCTTGCAGTGTTTTCTAATATTTCCTCCGACATGCGAAAATTTGATGTTTTTGGAGATTAACTGATCGAATGAACTTTTGTTCTGCTATATGTTGTCATTAACATCCGTTCTGCTGTTTCATGTTGCTAGTCATCTATGCCAGTGTAGGGAGGGCAACTCCTAAAGTTTACCTCTCTTCTTTTCTTTGTATTAACCTCAATAAATTTCCATCTGTTTTCAGGGTGTCGAATGGGGATCAGTATCCCTAGTTGATGCAGAGAAACGACTTTTAGCGAATGCCCTTCTCGACTTCTCAAATGAGCGGTTCGTTCTGCTATCAGAGAGTTGTATCCCAGTTTACAACTTCCCGGTTATCTACAGTTATCTCATCGAATCGACCCATAGTTTTGTGGATTCGTACGACGACCCTTCTCGTTATGGCCGTGGCCGGTACAGCCGTAGCATGAGACCTGACATTAATCTTGCTGACTGGAGAAAAGGGTCTCAATGGTTTGAACTTCATCGTACTCTAGCAATCAAGATCATCTCAGATACCAAATATTACAGAATCTTCAAGAAGTATTGTAGGCCTTCTTGCTATCCCGACGAGCATTACATTCCGACCTATTTACACATGTTCCATGGTTCCCTTAATGCGAATCGAACCATTACCTATGTTGATTGGTCACAGATCGCCCCACATCCTGCATCTTTCTCTGCCGTCAATATAACAGAGAGTCTCATACAGTCTATCAGGAACAACGGCACATTTTGTTCATACAACTCTGAGAAGACGCAGATCTGTTACCTCTTTGCAAGAAAATTTGATGCCAGTGCTCTGGAACCTTTATTGAATCTAACATCAAAGATTATGGGATTTTAGATATCCTTGTCACAGGGATTAGGTCCTATCATTATTCACCCGTTTCTTACAATATTTTAAGGTTGGATGAGATATTTATAATTGTAAATGCTCAGATTAAAACCGAGGTTTTGATTCCGGAGAAGTCAAAATTGCCTTTTTGGTACCACCATATTGAAATCTTCTCTTTTGCTCTCATTAGTCTTTGCCAATGCTGGACGATACTGGCGAGCTCGAATATATATGTTCAGGGGTGTTATGTTCCGCGCTTGTTTGGAAGCATCATTGTATTGTTCGAGATCTCGAACAATACAATTAACGGATTTCTGCGAAAACTTGACTTAGTACTCATTCTTCTCATCTTGGTCTGAGTTTGGCTCGATTTAAAATGTTGATTTGAGTATGTACAATATATGTAGTTGGACTATACCAGCTCTTTTGTGAAAATAGTGGAATTTCAGTCCGAAATATTGCGAGCGGCTTGTGAACATTCGAATAAAAATTACTTGGCGATTCGAGTACGTGACCCAATATAATTGAGTTACATGACTCCAATTACAGAATAAAATTAGGTTGAAAAATAAGAGTTCTTCCTCTTGTATTATATTGTGTGTGTTCCTCCAGCTTTTGGGGGCCATACATTCGATAACAACTGGATTGTTTTATTTTAAATGAATTTATAAAATGACTTATTTACTTTTTACTGAGTTGGACGGGTTGGAAAACCATAATTTAGTTCACCAAAATCTTGACCTAATCAAAACAGAACCAACTGGCATTTAAGTGGTCAAATGCGAGTGAGTCCCTCGGCCGGTTACCTTGTACAATTATGGATTCCTAAATTCATTGCCTCTAATAGGGTTGTCAAATTCTGACCCGATCCGAAAACCCGATTCGAACCCACCCGAAAAAAATCAGGTTCGGGTTGAGACATTTCGGGTTGGTTCTAGTTCGGGTTCGGGTCGGGATTTTTTTAAAAGATTTTTATCCAACCCGATCCACCCAAATTGACACAAAAAATAACTCAATCCGATAACCTGACCCGAACCCACCCGAAAAAATCAGGTTCGGTTTGATACATTTCGGGTTGGTTTCGGGTTCGGGTTGGAATTTTTTTTTTGCTTTTTACCCCAACCCGATCCGAACCCATCCGACCCACCCGAATTGACAACCCTAACCTCTAATGACTCAGTGCTTGGAGTTGGGGAAAAAGAAAACATCATGTTACCTGTTTTTTAAGTCGGCCCACGAGTTTATTGTAACTTGATCTCGAATAATATCGTATAAACTTTATCTCGACTTTAATATGAGATAACCATCTGACTTAGTTTTTTTTTATAATGTTCATTTTTCATCATTTCATCGTGTATCATATAACTAATGGTCGAAGTTAACTATTTTTGGGTTTTTAATATGATTAAAATTATATATCATATGTCCTATATTTACGATTTTACTAAAACAATTTTTATATATAAATTAAGAGGCGATACTTTTTGTCCATTTATTATGCTGACCAAAAAGAATCACCCAATAGTATTGATGATTTATCACGTTATAAGAGTATAATATAGGTACTGTGGATAATGATTATGTTTGATAGAATTCCTTTACTCCACAGTATGTGAGCATTGATCACTCAAGTGTTTCAACGATTAAAGTCTTAAAAGCGTTCGGCAGCAGGCCATGATAATAAATACACTATTCAAAGTGTAATTAGATCAAGAATAAATGTCTTTTCATGATGGCAAGAAAAAAAAAACAAAAATATGCAGGAAAAATATGTTATATATATAATCTAGTTCCTCGTCTCATTCCCCGATTAACACGTATCGTCATATAATTGGACCAATATTATAAGTTCAATATTTTTGTTATGCTTTTATAAATTCGAACCAATCACATGGTGTCACGTAGCAGTCGGGAAAGGAGATGAGGAAGTTAGTTGTGCAGGATATCGGATCTGTATATATATATATATCGTAATAATCCCGATTAAGGATGCAACTTCTGGATTTTCCTATGGATTATTTTATTCATTCTTGATCTCTCTTCGATGAATTAGTTAAAAACATTAGCAGTTCCAAAATTAGTTCCCATAACCAAACAATTAGTAGTTATTGTAGATTAATTAAATTATATTAAATACTAAGTAACATGACAAATATATGTGCTGAAAATCCATAAGCAGACAGAAATATTCAATTCACCAGCTAACAAAAAACCCCAGCTGGCCTACAGGAGTGGCTTGCTTTCTTTATTCCTATTCCAAGAAAGCAAAGTCCTTCTCAAAAAAAAAAAGCAATCAAAGTTTCTTTATACTATATATATATTTATATGTGTGTGTGTGTGTGTAAATATTGCTTACTTTTTGTTCTTATCTCATTTGTACGCAAGGCAGAAAGTTCTCCAGCTTTCAGCGCCAACGATGTAAAATAGTTCACATCTGCCAATTTAGATTTACTATTTTTATATTTTTAACGGCTATTTTCATTTTCGAACAAAATTTTACAGTTCAAGAAATATAATCCAGTTCTTTCGCAACGGATGCGGTACTAAATCTCACTAAAACTGTTACCTTTACACAATCATTGTTTGATTTCCAAGAGTTAAAAAATTCAATAAATGAAACTGGTCCGATTTAACTTCGAGTAACTAACAAGTCATATACACGTTTCTATAAAAATACAAGAATTTCAGATATCTATTTTTTATGTATATGTAAATATAATTTAATATACAATAGTGGGAGGATGATGCTTTATCTTCCCGTTCGACTGCCGTCTGTGTAATTGTTACAAGCCATTTTCCAGTGGCCTACCAGTGACAACCCCACTCTTCATCTTCATTCTTCCATATACATATATATAATATATAAATATTCATTCATTCCTCACCACTAACAGCAATTATCAGGTCATTAATGACACATTTAATTATCAGCGATATTTAGCATTCTATGCACCTGTACATTATTTGCAAACGCAAGCGGTTTTGTTTTTGTCAACTGGGTCAGGGACTTTAAGGTGTGGTGATGTTGTAAAGCTCCTAACTTACAAAAGAATGTATATGGATTTGCCATTTGAGAGGACTTGAGCAAAGATTTGATCTTTCGGGGAATTCTTGAATGTGGGTTTTATCAGAGTGGATTTTTGAGCTTTCTTGGAGATAGATCTGTTTCGGAAGTCATGTTTTTCGTCCTCCATGGTGATGATACAACGATGGGTTTTTCAAGATCTGGGATTTGAAAGTTTATATTGTCTATCCTGTTCTAAGGTTGGTAATATCATGAAAAGATTTTTGAGATGTGTTGTTTTCTCCAATTTCTGTTCCTATATATCTTTTAGAAGTTCTTTTTTTAAAGATTTTTTATGCAAGTTTTAGTTGTGTGAATTCAATTAATGGGAAACGTTTTTCTCATATTAAGTATGTCTTGTACGATGTTGCAAGCAGTGATATAAGACATTTGATGTGTTGGATTTGGCTGCCTTCGATACAATATTTCTTTACAATCAAGATGGATTGAAAATCACAATCTTATACCTCAATTAATGGGACTTTGTATTTGCCAAACTTGAACACAATCTTGATGCATTTGTGCCGATTTTACAGGTGGTTTGAGCATCCTACAAAATGTCTAATCTCGATACACAACTCTTAAAGAGTTCCGGCATCTTGGGTCTCAAGGTCTGGGAAGTTATCGGAATTATTGTTGGGTTCTTGATTGTGGTAATCCTGTCTGTGTTAACATTTTATCTTACCTCGCGTAAGAAATCAAGAAAAGGTCAAGATAAACTTCCTCTTAGCCAAATACCTACCGTTTCAAAGGAAATCAAAGAAGTAAGAGTAGAGCAAGTATCAGCCGATGGATTTGTTCCACATGATGGAATTCTTCTCACAATTAATGACAAATCAAGTGCCAAAGAATCAGACAAGGTTTTGGTCCATTTAGGTATGGCTAAAGTAAAGAATGCAGATAACAGTCCTCGAACAGGTTCTTTCCATAATGTTGATAAAGATTATTGTGGATCACAATCCGGAGATGAAGGGAGTTCGGGGACTTTTACCGTATATAAGCCTTCTTCGTCACATCCTGCAACCGCGCCATCTCCTCTAAGCGGCCTGCCTGAATTTTCTCATCTGGGTTGGGGTCATTGGTTTACCTTACGTGATCTTGAGCTTGCAACGGATAAATTTTCTAAGGAAAATATTATAGGAGAAGGTGGATATGGAGTTGTTTACCGAGGACAGCTTGCTAATGGTGCTCCTGTGGCCATAAAAAAGCTCCTCAACAACCTGTAAGTTTAGAATTTTGTTGTGGTATTTTGTGTTCATATATAGTCATTATTTACTTTACGATTCTACAAAGATGATTTTTAATATCTCCCTCTCTCTATATATATATATATGTGTGTGTGTGTGTTTATATCTACCTAATCCAGAGGTCAAGCAGAAAAAGAATTTGGGGTGGAAGTTGAAGCTATCGGGCATGTGCGTCACAAAAACTTGGTTCGGCTTTTGGGATACTGTATTGAAGGAACCCATAGGTATACATGTGCACAAAATCGTGTCTGGTTGTTTTATTTGTAAGTTGGCTCGGTAATCCACGATTGAGTTTGTCCATTGTCATTCAACGGGAACAGACATTATGTCATATTTTTCCTTTTACATTTTGATTCCTTTTAGAAAATTGTTTAAAATAATAACAATCATTGGTCTAATGCAACCATGGTATAATGTCTGAGCAGACATCAGAACAAATTTCTTAACATCTTCAATATCTCTTGCTGAACTTAATTCAATCGATTTAGGATGCTGGTGTACGAGTATGTAAACAACGGCAATTTAGAACAGTGGCTCCATGGAGCTATGCGGCACCATGGATTTCTTACTTGGGAGGCTAGGATAAAAGTTCTTCTAGGCACAGCTAAAGCGTAAGTTTGTTCAGCTGTTTTTATCTATTTTATTACTTTTTTCGGCTTAATTTTCTTTCCAATGTTAACCATATGTTATATCTCTTGCAGTCTTGCCTACTTGCATGAGGCAATTGAACCCAAAGTGGTTCACCGAGATATAAAGTCAAGCAACATTCTCATAGATGAAGAATTCAATGCCAAGGTCTCTGATTTTGGTCTGGCTAAGCTGCTTGGTGCTGGGAAAAGTTACATCGCGACCCGAGTCATGGGTACCTTCGGGTTAGGTCTTTTCTAAGTTTAATATTTTTCTCGGTGACTGTTGAGCTTTGATCTGTTGCAATTTGTGCTCAACTATATAAAGAAAAAACAATGTATCAGAATTGTTGGAGAGCAATGACTTCTTGTACTATTTCACTGTTTGCATGGCATAATGACTAAAGATAGTGCTTGATTTCTATAGCATACAGAAGATTAGATTTTAGTTGTATTATTATGATCTGATACAACTTTGAGTACAATGATAGTTTAGACGAGTTAATAAACTAGAGAAGGCAATTTGGTTGTCCCGCAAATAAAAAATTCAAATTTCATATATAATTTGGAAAT
Source organism: Dorcoceras hygrometricum (assembly GCA_001598015.1). NCBI lineage: Eukaryota > Viridiplantae > Streptophyta > Magnoliopsida > Lamiales > Gesneriaceae > Dorcoceras > Dorcoceras hygrometricum. The sequence goes on from KQ995297.1 coordinate 187,310, forward strand.
TAGCCACTCGAAATACATTGATTTGTCTTCCCAGCTAAATTCTTAGGTCAACATTCTTTCATACCCTAAGTTTTATTCGAATATTTTTCAGGTACGTTGCTCCAGAATATGCAAATACCGGGCTCTTAAATGAAAAGAGTGATGTATATAGTTTTGGTGTTGTGCTGTTGGAAGCAATTACTGGACGGGATCCGGTAGATTATGGACGCCCTGCATCAGAGGTACCAATCTGTTGTTTGCTCCTGCTCATTATTATTATTCCTTTGTTTGTGGTCTATTTGAGTTTTGTGTAAAACTTTCAATTGCAGGTTAATCTAGTCGACTGGTTGAAAATGATGGTTGGAAGTAGGCGCTCAGAGGAAGTTGTGGATCCAAACATTGAGACGAGACCATCAACTCGTGCCCTTAAAAAGGCCCTTTTGACTGCTTTGAGATGCGTTGATCCGGATTCTGACAAGAGACCTAGGATGAGCCAGGTTGTCCGAATGCTCGAATCTGAAGAATATCCGATACCAAGGGAGGTAAAAGTCCAATTCTTGAAGCAACAATTTCAAGTGACCTCATTTGCCATCGATGCTCGTTAGGGTTAAAACTTGTGTTGCTATTTGGATAAAGTTTATATTTCTAGAAAGATGCTTCTTTCATGTGTTTTCTTAAAGTGCAAAAAAGGTGGCTTCTAAGATTTTGCCTGAACTTCTTGTTCAAAACTAAAAAGTTTTAACTACTTTCACACCGTATTCACACATAAATCTTGTTTTCTTCTAAAGTAGGACTTCTCCCAGTACCATTATGAAATTGTCACGATTTCTAGCTTTAGAAACCAAGTGTCAAAGTCTCAAAATTGTCTGTTGCCTTGTTGCCTTGTCCCTCACGTTTGTGCAGATAGTGAATTGGAGTTGCTTCAATCTTCACTTCATTAATGAATTATATTCATGTATCTTGTAATTCCTCTGTGCGTTGTGTTTGTGTCACTCTAAATAAACTGACCTGGTGGGGTCTAAATGATGTTAACTCTATCGCCTTTAAATGTCAATATGCAACTTGATTTGCTCGAAAAGCTTACTTATCTTATACATGCAATAAGCTCATACTATTATCCCTTGTCCCATATCACCCTTAGTTTAACATTGTTCTTGGATTCACTAGGATCGAAGGCACCGAAGAACTCGAGCAAGTAGCCTTGAGAATGATCATCAGCCGGATAATTCCGACACTGATAAAAGTGACAGCCAAGACTTGAGGACAGAGAGCACAAGGAGTTCTTGAACATAACCAAAGACTCATTTGCATTCACCAACATCAATCTTGTGAACAGAGCGGACTCGTTCCACAAAAACTTTCGATCTGAGTTGGCATTAGTTGCCCAAGAAGATGATGTCAAAAAGGCACACTGGTCGCTGAAATAAGTGAACCATATATATATATATATGTATGTATATGTGAGAAGAGGATTTCGTTTTCTTTTTTCCTTTTATTTTTATTTTATTTTTAAATATGTGTTTCCTCTTCTCCCAGCATTCATGTTCTTGTATTCAAGAGTTAGTGGTGGGATTTGACTCAAATGATGGGTTATTAGGCCTGAGACAAACCCGTACATCTATACTGATTCTTTCTTTAGCTATTTAATATTATTTCATGGGAAAAGTATATTGTTTTGTAATCTTGTAGATTAATGGTTTTTGTATGTTTTATTCTATCCCCAATCAAATTCATTTGAATTTTTTGTTTTGACAAATCTTGCAATTATTCCGTCACGATTAATTTTGGTTCATTTGTTTCCTTCCTGCATTGAGTATCTTCCTCAGCTTATATGCAACAACGCTAATGTTTTTTACGACAACTTTAATTTGCACTCTTCCCTGTAAGGAATCTGAACTATTTTGCTGTCTAACTTCATTGAAGAAAAGGTAGCTATTAATCAGATGAATCAGACAGAACTAATGACGGATCATTCATTTATAAAATTTCTATGTATATACCTGTACAATTAAAGAAAAGTACAATAAAAGATAACTCAATTATAACATTTGAGAATAAAAGTCACAATGGGAAAAAAATCAAGATAGACAATAGACATTATATAATATACATAAAATTTGTCGATTCAACCATAGATTGTTCCAAAATACACATAAAAAAATCATTTTCTGTAAATAAAACAATTTACTCATTCTCGTTGTTCCGCGTGGCTTTGGTCCTTGTGATTTTGGCGCAAGGTGAGCTAACATCCTTCTTATCATTCTCGTTGCTTTAAAATGCAAGGCATAGATCTAGATCCATGATCAAGGCTAAAAGTCACAATGAAGGAACTGATGAGGTATTGCCATGACATTACGCAAGTATTCTAGTCTGTGTGGTAGAAGCAATATTTTCTGTTTATGACATTATAGTAAAATCCATTTTACGTGTGTTAATTTTTGCTGTGTTCGTCAAATGTAAATGTTTCATTTAATGAGCATGAAGAGGATGCTTCCACATATGTGAAAGAATATCTGAAGTAAATGTCTCTAATAAGTAATACTTTAAGCCAGTCGTAGCTTGCTGCTTAACATTTGCAGAGTCTTTAAAATCCCATAACTAAGAATATCTCAATTGAAAGGTGGTGGTTTGAAACTGTAAAATGCAATTTTTCTAGTGTAATGACATCTCTCACTTACTATGTCATTGGTGTTAGCCCGAGGCTGGGAGGTTGCTTCTAGTCAACATTTTACTCTTACAGAAAATTGTTTCATATTTTTGAACTAGCATTTAGCTTATGTTTTATTTTCACGTTTTTCGACACATGATATTGTTGTTTGTGGTACATATGACTTCATTCTATGTTCCATTTCTTGGCATCAGTCTTTAGGAGTGGCGTTGCGTCTACAACGGCTGCCAGTGTGTGCATATTGTTTGTGATGCTATTCAGAGGATTCTTGATCCCGAGACGTGTGTTGTTTAATTTATTTCGCCGCATAATTCAACTGTCGGCACTAAAGAGTTAACTGTCTCGACAGCAGCCTTACCACAATGGCTAAAATTGGGTATGTTGGAGTTCTCCACTGTCATTTGGGGAGAGAGTCCTTGCAGTGAACGGATTTCTAGCTCCATGATGGCAAAAGGTGATTATGTTTGTTAGTTTTACTACCATCTCTCTTTTGGAAATTCCAAACCTTTTCAGGCGCCAACAACCAACTCGAGCAACAAAATTATCACCTCTATTCTTATTTTTGCCAAATTTTGTGAAGTAGCTTCAAAGAAATACAACAATAGGACATGAAGCACTTCATTCCAATATTTTTCCTACAATATGTATTCACGAACAGTATATAATTTTAAACGGAACGCAATAGCCAATATCACAGATTCGAAATATCAACATATTCAACAAATCTGGCCAATATGCACAGATTCGAAATAGCTCAACATATTCAACAAATCTGATCTGGCCAATATGCACAGTTCGAAGTAGCTCTACATATTCAACAAATCTGATCTGTACAATAAAAGAGAAGTACGGGTTCGCACAGTGAGAAGTAAAACATCACTACCTCCACATAGTAATGTAAGTTCTCAAATTTAATAGAAGGTTGACAATCGATTTTTGACACAACTCAAAAGAAAATAAAAGAGAGAGCAATGCGATCCACAAATGTATCCTATCGTGACTTAAAGAGCAGCGCCGGATGAACAAGAAGCTTCTTCAAAATGTAGGTTAATCCCAGAAAGAAGAAAGAGTATGACGTTATTTACCAGTTACGTGCTGAATCACCTGGGCAATGTTATTTACCAGTCACGTGCCGAGTCACCTAGGCAATTCGAGGTCTGGTCTCTGGTCAAGGGAATCCATTGTTGAATCATCGGGAAATGCATCTGGATAGGAAGCTAATAACTTGGCCTTCAGGCTCCTGACATTTAAAAACAAATTACAAGAAACTATTTTGGCAAGCATGTACGCTACCATTGTTTCTGGAAAAGATCGGTCGTGCGATTCAACATTGTCAAACAAAACAACAATAGGATGGTGGGCAGTGAACAGTGAAAGAGGCATTCTTTTTTAAGCAATCCAAAAACAGAATATAAGGCCATATGATAATATCACTTCCCACACTCATAGGAGGAGGTCTCTCATCTGCAACATGTTTACCCAGTTGAGATTTTTTTGCATAGATAATTAAAAAATTTCAAAATTTGCTTATTAATTACAACAATAGAAATTTCACTGTTTTCCGTAAACCATCAGATAGATTTCATATTACCTATCAATTACTTATTAATTGAATAACGAAATTAATTCTTAGCCATTCTTACCTTAAATTTTAAAAATAGGAGAAAAGATGGAACAATTATATGGAAGGACGACATTTGATTGTTGGAAATTAGTTCAGTGATTAAAATAATAATTGCAGAATAAAAACTAATAATGTCACACCATACAGCAATCTCGGCCCATTTCAGAAACAAACAGGCCCTTTGATCGAAAGTGAAGATTTCCTTTCATTTTTTCGAACCATTAGTGGGTTACATATAACCACTAACAATGAAAAAGAACAAGAAAGAAAGAAAATGCTAACTACTTTTCAACTATCAGAAAAAATAAATTACTGAGAAAATTGTTTCTGAGAAAATAATTTATAATTAATTACAACGACGCATTTACAACGGTGTTAAATTTCTCAGATAACAACAAGAAAAATATCATATGTAAAAACAAAAAAATTGTTTCTCAGACAAACGTTGGTTAATCAGTTAATGTTTTTGTCAAAGCATATCTTCAGAAAATCCATGCATTTATAACCATTTAGGTATATTCAAATGGATTGCAAATTATGGAAAGAAATTTAACTACATAAAGGACCAAAAAGGGTGGGTAACAAGCAAAGTATCCATAGCAACACAAACATGCCACGAGGTTATTGAATATTAATTGAAACAGAACAATGAAGAAGAGATTCTCAAGCAACAAACTCAACTATCATGTATAAAATTTCACAAAAATACACGTTTTGGCTCAATCAAAATTTTCGAGTCCGCTCGAATATGATCTGGTTAAATCAGTGGCTCATTATAAACGTGGAATTTCTAACAAGCTATTCAGTCAGTACTGACAACTCACAAGTAAGAGCTAGAGTAGACATTTCAAATCCCAACAAGAAACCATCTTTCTTCATAATCCTAGCGAATTCCCATTCAAGAACCGTTGAAAATAAAGAAAAGATAATCGTCGGGGACATTAAACACATTATAAAACTACATGACAATCAGCTCAAATCACACATAGGGCATCAATTTCATAGAATATTTACCAGAAAAATACAACAGGGAAATGAAAGATTGCGTACCTAAGCTTTAGAAAGATGTAATCGAGATCTGATTTCATGGATCGTAAGAGGCGGGTGTTCTTGGAAAATTCGGCGGACACGTCTGATAAACAATTTTCGGAATACTCATTAAAGTGCGATAACACAGCGTTGCTGTCCTGCAATCTGCCCAATCTGCAACAATTTTTCCCAAGGAAAAACCATGAATGAACTTCACGAAACATGCAAAACTGTGCACGACCATATACACGTACATGAGGTGCTGAGAATGCTTGAGGGAATCCAAATCCTGGGAATCAATTAGGGTTCTAAAGCTTTTCGAAATTTCTTCGGATGCAGTCCTGGTCGAGACGCTTCCAGCATTCGCCATTTCTCTCTAACCCACTGCTGAGCTCACAGTTGAGTTAAACAGGATGAACTAAAGTATATCGAGCCCAACTTTGGGCTTCTGTATATTGGATCTGGGCTAATTCATTGAGCCTAAAATCTTTTACTATTTTACGGCCTTTACTGGTGAGAAAGTCAATTAATGATAAATAAAAAATTTAATTAGTTTGGATACGATTAAAAAAAAAATTAATACAAGTGTTTGAAAAATTTTGCTTTTAAAATAATTGTTCAAACGTAGCCGAAACTTTTCAGTTATTTGAAAACTTATGGGGTATATTCAATCAATGACATTTAATTACTTTAACAGATTTGGATGAATTTTAAAAATCCATGTGTATTCAATTTACACATTTATGAAGTCCATAAAACCTTGGTGGTATCCAAAGTAGATTTCCATGAAATTTTAAAAAGTCATATGGTATTCAATCTCAACTTTTTAAAACTCCATAGAAATTAGATATCCAAATTTACTATAAACTCCGTGGCAATCCTACGAAATCCTCTATGTACAAACTATAAAGTCAAAGGTACAACAACAAAAACTAAAAATTCTCTTCTTTCACCCTTGAGATTTAATGACACTTTTATCTTTTCTCAAATTTATTTACCTTTGTCTCTCTTCAATATTCAATTACAACCAACTATCACAAAATTTCATATTTTTTCGTTATTTATATAATTAAAAAAATTTTAAGTCCTAAATAATAATTTTTCAATAAATTATATATATAAATATATATAATCATAAATAATATATATAGCATTTGAATATTAAAAGTTGAGATACAATAATAATATATAATAGTAAATATTATATATTTATGGTCATTTTCGCTTTTATTTTTATTTTTTTTTCTCTTTGACATTATTTGCTTTTCTTATGTCCATTTATTTTGCAATATCAAATGTCGAGTTTTATTTGTTAATTACTTCCAAACATAACATAATTTTTTAATTTTTTTTATCCTTCTAAGTATACATAGTTAGTGTTATATTTAAAAGTCCGTACAAGAACCTCTTTAAAAATCTAACGAAGTCAATAGAATTCTTTTACAACTTCATGAGATTCCTTTATAAAAATCTATCAACTTTAAAAAAATCTAAATACAGCGCAGAGAATAGCTTAGAGCGAATACAATGCAGATAACATGTTAGAGCAAAGACAGCGCAGAGAACAGCTTAGAACGTGAAGAGTTCATTTTTCAGATCAGTATTTATATGATCAATTTAAAATCAGCTCAGAGGAACGCCTTTTCATATCAGCTTAATATCGAGTATCAGATCAGACTGGAAAAGGTTCTGCTCAGTAAAGAATAACTCAAATAGTTTTTGGATCAGATCGCATGAGCAACTTACAGATTTCATGTATCAGGTCAGAACACACAAGCTTTCAGATCACGCATATAGCGAAAATGCTCTTAGCGTACAGTACTCAGATTAGACGTGAATCTATCAGATCAGATTAGAGCGAATCAAGCGCTAAATCACTTGTTTTGATTATCTATTATTTGACTTTTGTAGAGTTGATAAATTTTTATAATTTTGAAATTATACTAGAAATGTTGCAGAGTTGATAGATTTTTATTATTAGATATTGATCTAAAGTTATTTGTTTTGATTGTTTATTATTTATTAAAAGACATAGTGTTAAATTGATTGAAAATTGAGTAGTACGAATTAAATAGTATTCTATTAATAATTTTTAATTGAGATACAATATGTTGTATTTATATTTTTGGATTCATTTATGCAATATGCTAATAAAAGATTTATTTTAAATGGAAAAAATTTATATATTTATATGTTCAAACAAAATCATGATAAAAAGTTAAAATTATAAAACTCATAAATTATATTAAAAAATAAATCCATAAAACTATCTACAAATCCATAGAAATCTCTCTAAAAACCTATAAAAGTGTAATGGAGTCCATTAAATTCTTTTTATAACTCCATGAAATTCCACAAAAGTCTATCACTTAAAAAAAGTCAATAGAAGTCGTGAAATCTCTAGATTGAATACATCCCCATTAGTACTTTGGACACAAAAAAAATAATATTCATTGTCAAACATATTATGTACACTAAATATTACAGTTTTCTAAATTCAAAATATAACTAATTTTCATATTCTTCAAAAATGGAAACCACACATTTTTTTCCTCCTAAAATCATTACAATAGGTAATAACTACAAAAAAAAAACTATATAGCCTACATTTTAGGAATAAATATCGATATTAATGTTGTATTCCAAACTCAATAAGTCAACCTTTTGAATTTGATTCACTAGTTTTGTTGAGCAAGCAAAAGGGGCATCATGACGTAAGCTCTTGCATCATCAACCAAATACATATTATAATATTATTGAATGCTTACGTGGAAAAATCTCTTCCTCTGAAAAGTATTATAAATATAATGTTCATGCCTTTTCTTCAAAAAAAAAATTCAAACAGCAGTCGTTTTCATAATCTTCTAATCTTGACTTTGTCTTGCTCTTGATCAAACAGTTGGCACTTAAAATAGATAAAAGTAAAGTCCATGGTTCAAAACAATATATTGTAGTTTGTACCTTTCATATTTTCTATGTAATCAGACCAAATAGCAAATACCAACAGGGGATATTCAAATTTATTGGGGCAAGAAAGAGAACTTTTGCCATTTTATAATCCGACACGGGATTATAATAAACCACTTATAGGGGTAGCGTGTTGCTTAGGCGTAGTTTATATGGTTTGATGTGTGAGATACGATATGATTGTAATAATAATAAATTGTGTGATTATAAAATCATTGAGTCGGATAGAGAATAATATTTGATAATAGTAATATTTTCAAAGGATTAAATTTGGGATATAATGTTATACTAAAATTTTAAACTTAATATAAATTAATACATATAATAAAAAAAGAAAATGATGGATAATATTATAGTTGTATATTAATGATTTGATTAATAGTGATTTAAGTAAATAAAAATATTTGATTGATGTGAAATAAATAAATAATGATATGATTGATTCGAGATAAAATAATGTAGCCGAACATGAGATGTGATAGAATTATGATATGATTATTAATCTGTAATGTGAGAGGAACGACGCTTTACGGGACAATAGACGATATTAACAATTAATCACTTTTACAATGGCACGGACATTGCTTTTGACCCTATTTAACCTTTATAAGTTATATCTTGAAAAGGGCCACCAAAATTTAAAGATTCATGTGATTGCGATATATAACATCCAAATAAGGATATTTCATGCAGCCGAATGTGTAATTTTACTCTTATATTTCTATCGATAAATATAAAAAAAATAAATAAATATGCAAATAATATTACTGTTACACCACAGAAAGAATATATACATCAATCATAGCAACTACAAGTCAATCGGTCATAAAATTTCGTTGCGTTCAAATGAATCATAAAACGTGCACTCTATTTACTAGTTTACATAGTTATGCAACCGTTCAAGTTTAATTCAATTGCATTTCGTTATGTGCGATGTGGTTATGTATGTATACAGAATTCTTGTAAGGTTTTATATGGGTCAGTTTTATTAGGTATATTTGATTTGATCCGACCCATAATAAAGTTAAAAATTTACAGTACTCAAATAGATCGCGATGGATGCGTCCGACCGAAAATTGTATAAAATTTGACTTTGAAAAATATAAACATTTTTATCCATATGACTAAGACACTCCTATGATATATAATCTTGAAGGACCTTGAGTTGTGGCGGTGCTGGCCTTCACCTTTGCATTTCGTGTAGATTAAGCTTTACTTTTTTAAAGATGGAAAGTCAATCAATATTTTAGTCTGACTTTCTTTCAATATATTTCCAATGGCAAATAGGGATGACAATCGGACAAGTTGTGATCAATTTTGTTATTTCCATTCTCGTCCCAGAATAAATCGGGATCCCATCCCCAATCCTCGTGGGAATCAGTTCGAGTACGGGATCTTTATCCCTGACTCTAATATTTTTAAATTAAAATATATATTACGGGATCGGGTTCGAGGAATTTCGGGACGAGGTACTATTATCATAGGTCATAACCATCCTCATTTGATTAGGTGATTTCAGAATCTCCATACCTGCATCGTTTCGAATTTTCTCAGTGGGCCCCGAAGACGCGAGTAAAATTGTCATCCCTGCTCCCAAACCGGTAAGAGGAAACCAGGGTTTCCTCTTATAAATGCATGCTGATCAAGAACCATGTTATGTCCAAATTTGCCTCCAGGGGTAAGACTTGGGGTGACGTGGGAGTAACATCCCCGACTTCACGGTTTCGATTATCACGTGAAGCATATTCCCCACTGAAAAATTGTGGGAATACCGTTATATAAGTCCTCTCCTCCAAGTACCTACCTACTCGTGTATATGCTTCAATTTAAAAACTATATGGGTTCAAGAGCCTCTTACCTTAGCCCATGTTATGTCCAAATTTTATTTCTCCATCTGAAATGAAAATATTGGGCATTAGATTTCTCTAGCCTCATTCATATATATATAATATTTCCCACAATGTATGTCAAAAGCTAATAAATAAAAAAATTATATCCATACACAACCAATGGCTGACTTGGTTGGAACTGATGAGATAGAGACGTTCGGACATGAGTTATCAGAGATTGGAAGGAGCTTCAGATCATCATTCCGGCGCCGCGTTTCGAGTTTTGGGAGCAACTCGGAGTTGAGTAATGCATCAGGTGTTCATGAGCTTGATGATGAAACTCTCTTGCATTGGGCTGCCATAGACAGGCTGCCAACTTTTGACAGGTTGAGGTCATCACTGTTCGATCAAATCGGTGATGGGAATGAGCCCGAAAATGGTGGAGGAAAAAGGGTTGTTGATGTCACCAAACTTGGTGCTACTGAAAGGCATATATTCATTGAGAGGCTCATCAAACATATAGAACATGACAACCTTAGGCTATTGCGTAAAATCAGGAAAAGGATAGATAAGTAAGAATATTTCTCGTCTTCTTGTATGCAAGGATTTATTTTTTCTATGCTGTAACCTGGCTTCGAGGATTGGTTTATTTTTTTTATTTTCTGCGGATGTAGAGTTGGTGTTGAACTGCCCACAGTTGAGGTCAGATACAAGGACCTACGAGTCGAAGATGAATGTGAAGTTGTCTATGGGAAGCCACTCCCAACGCTTTGGAATACCGTGAAAAGTGCTCTTTCGGTGAGTTTTGAGGCTGCGTTTGGACCGAAGAATTTCTTCATCTCAGTCATAATCATCTCCCAGTGTAGATGATTAGGTAGTGTTTGCAAGAATTGTAGGCAGTGCTTCTCAACTTCTATGTACAATTTTCGAGCATTTGATTGGCTAGAACTTTGGAAATATTTGTAAACACCAACTTAAAAGGCACTTGTCCTGATTTTTTCTGCATACTTCAAATAAACACTCAATTTTGTGACAGGGCATTAGCAAGCTTCCTTGCTTACCATCACAAGAAGCCAAGATAACCATCATCAATGGTGTTAGTGGCATCATTAAGCCTGGAAGGTATACTGAGTATACTCTAGCTTTTTCTATTTTCTACGTTGGTGGAACACTAATGAACTTGGAAATTGCTTGCTTCAGTTTATCGGCGTGAGGTATCTGATAAGGAATTCTTTGTTGCAGATTGACTCTATTACTTGGACCTCCAGGCTGTGGCAAGACAACATTCTTGAAAGCACTTTCAGGCAACCTGAAAAAGTCGCTTAAGGTGCCGCATTTTTCGGTTTTAAGGCCAATTACTGATCTTCAGTCACATAATTTTCGATATGCCGAGAAAGTTCCCCCTGAGAAGTGTTGGTCTGTTTGCTTTGCAACAGGTTACAGGAGAGGTTTCATACAACGGGTACAAACTGGACGAGTTCGTAGCACAGAAAACATCAGCTTATATAAGCCAATACGATCAGCACATCCCTGAAATGACTGTCAGGGAAACATTAGATTTTTCGTCTCGCTGTCAGGGAATCGGAAGTCGAGCAGGTAACTAATTTAAAGTCTGGGATTCAGGTTTATGGCCAAAATTACTTTATCGTGACGATGATTGATGGCATGATCTCGTCCTCAACAGAAATTATGACTCAACTTACTAAAAGGGAGAAAGAAGCAAAAATTGTTCCTGATCCTGATATAGATACTTATATGAAGGTACTTAAATGCCGGATATTTTAGTTGTCATTTTCCTTTTGTGCAAACTCATACATTATTTGTCTTACTTCGGGCTAAATTTTTCAGGCAATTTCTGTAGAAGGACAAAAGGCAACACTTCAGACAGACTACATATTAAAAGTATTTTCTTTCTTGATTCAGCTATTATTCCTAGAGCTATTACTCCTTCCTATTAATAGTTGCCATTTCATTTCGACATTTCTCAGATTCTTGGGCTGGATGTCTGTGCTGACACGCTCTTCGGAGACGCCATGAGGAGAGGTATCTCAGGTGGACAGAAGAAAAGACTCACAACAGGTAGCCTCATTGTTTATGTATAATGAGTTTTCTTGCAACATGGTAACTCCAAATATGATTTCAAGTATTTAATCTTACACCAAATTTATGAAGGTGAGATGATTGTTGGACCAACAAAAGCATTGTTCATGGACGAAATATCAAATGGCTTAGACAGCTCGACAACATATCAGATTGTCTGTTTTCTTCAACAATTAGCGCATATCACAGATGCAACTATACTTATTTCACTTCTCCAACCAGCACCAGAAACGTTCGATTTATTTGATGATATCATCTTAATGGGAGAGGGAAAGATCATCTATCATGGACCTCGAACTGATGTTTTAGATTTTTTCAAGTCCTGTGGATTCAAATGTCCTGAAAGAAAAGGAGTTGCCGATTTTCTTCAGGAGGCAAGTTCATAGATTTTTGGTTGTTTCGCTAGTTTTCGCCATGTAACCAGTATCTTATCATTTTCTGAGTGGACTAAACATCAGGTTATTTCAAGGAACGATCAAGAACAATACTGGGACGAAACGGAGCAGACTTACCATTATGTTTCTGTTGATGCATTCTCAAGAAAATATAATGAGTCGTCCTACATGAAGAAATTTAGTGAAGATTTCGTTGTTCCTTACGATAAGTCCAAAAGCCATGAAAATGCAATTAGTTTTAACAAGTATTCTCATTCGAAATGGACATTGTTTAAAGCCTGTTTGTCAAGGGAATACCTTCTCATGAGAAGAAACTCTTTCATATATGTATTCAAAGCTGTTCAGGTTGGCTTAGTCCCTTAATTTTTTCCCAATTTACATTGAGATCTTATTTAATATTTCTTCAAAACAATTCGTTGTTTTGCAGCTTATCATCATTGCATCAGTCACAATGACTGTATTCTTGAGGACGAAAATGGGAGTTGATATTGTACATGCTAACAGTTACTTGGGAGCTCTATTTTATTCACTCATCATTCTTCTTTTCGATGGATTTCCCGAGCTTTCAATGACCATCGCGAGACTTGAAATCTTCTACAAACAGAGAGACTCGTACTTTTACCCTGCTTGGGCTTATGCAATCCCAGCATCCATTCTCAAGATTCCACTTTCGGTTTTCGAAGCTATTGTATGGACATCCCTCACTTACTATGTCATCGGGTTTAGCCCCGAGGCTGGGAGGTTGCTACTAGTCAACATTTTACTTCTACAGAAAGATGTTTCATATTTTATGAACTAGCATGTAGCTTACTTTTTTATTTTCAGGTTTTTCCGACAAATGATAATGTTGTTTGCGGTGCATATGACCTCGATATCTATGTTCCGTTTCATGGCATCAGTCTTTAGGAGTGTCGTTGCGTCTACAACGGCTGCCAGTATGTGCATATTGTTTCTAATGCTGTTTAGTGGATTCTTGATCCCGAGATGTGAGTCGTTTTAATTTATTTGTTATACTTCTTCGCATGTTTTAACTTCCAGCACTCAAGGTTCACTCTTTCTTGCAGCATCCATGCCAGAATGGCTAAAATGGGCCTTTTGGGTATCTCCACTGTCATATGGAGAGATAGGCCTTGCAGTGAACGAATTTCTTGCTCCAAGATGGCAAAAGGTGAAGATGTCTCTTAATTTTACTACCATTTCTCTTTTGGAAATTTCAAAACCTGTTCATGGGCCAATAACCAACATGATTGACAAATTTATCGTCTCTGTTCTTATTTTCGTCAAATCTTGTGAAGGAGCTGCAAGGAAATACTACAATAGGACATGAAGTACTTCAAAACCGGGGTTTAAGCTTTGGAGGAAATCTTTATTGGGTATCCCTTGGTGCCCTCATAGGATATACATTGCTCTTCAATGTTGGATTCACATTGGCCCTGAGTTTCTTGAAATGTAAGACCATAACTAGATGATAGTCTAGATTCCAACTCAAGATGATCAAGTAATGAAATAAATGTTGAAACAATGCACCAGCTTCGAGTTCTCGCGCTATTATTTCAAGTGAAAAGCTCTCCCAACTAAAAGGAAACACAGAACCCGATATCCGAACCCATGCGGAAGAGCAATCCAATGTTTCTCCTCCTAAAAACACTGTGAAAGCTCAAAAAGGTCAGGGCTTTTTCCATTTTATCGAAAAATATGATGTATTTTCAGACCATTTGTACTTGAATTTTCCATCATATTCTTGCAGATAAGATCGGGTTACCTTTTGAACCCTTAAGCATAACATTTCAAGATGTGCAGTACTATGTTCAAACCCCTCCGGTAAAGACATTGATCAAGTTACACTTGATTCCTAAGTCTTGATATTTTATTGAAAACTTAAAGAAACATCATAAATGAAATAAAATGGCATATTTTGTTCCCTGATCACTTCTAGGCAATGAAGGAGCGTGGATTCACCGAGAAAAGGCTTCAGCTTCTTAGTGACATCACTGGTGCGTTTAGGCCGGGTGTTCTTACGGCATTGATGGGCGTGAGTGGAGCCGGGAAAACAACACTTCTTGATGTTCTTGCTGGTAGAAAAACCAGTGGAACCATAGACGGAGAAATAAGAATAGGAGGGTATCTTAAAGTTCAATCGACGTTTGCTCGAGTTTCAGGCTATTGTGAACAAGCAGACATACACTCTCCTCAGATTACTGTCGAAGAATCCCTCATTTTTTCTGCCTGGCTTCGTCTCCAACCTAGTATCGACTCCAAAACCAAATACGTAAGACACCGTATTCCCGATAGTTTGCATTTTAATTAGCCATAGTTAACATCACGGAGTTTTTTACAGGCATTTGTTAACGAAGTTCTTGAAACCATCGAGCTTGATGGTATCAAGGATGCATTGGTTGGCATGCCTGGTGTTACTGGTCTCTCAACTGAGCAAAGAAAACGCTTAACAATTGCAGTGGAACTTGTTGCTAACCCTTCGATTATCTTCATGGACGAGCCTACGACTGGACTAGATGCAAGGGCAGCTGCAATAGTTATGCGGGCAGTAAAGAATGTGGCGAATACAGGCAGAACAATTGTTTGTACCATCCACCAACCGAGCATCGACATATTTGAGGCATTTGATGAGGTTACCTCTTGCATTTGGGTCCATTCATGACTTCACATACCAGAAAAGATACCATAACAAACATATCAATTTTATCTGCAGTTGGTACTCTTGAAAAGTGGAGGTAAAATGATTTATTGTGGACCTTTAGGCCGGCACTCTTCGAAAGTTATCGAATATTTTGAGGTGAACCCTCTTATTCCGAAACACAATATGCTTCTTCTTTTTTTGCTCAACTTTCTTGAAGATTATTCGCGGATATTTACTTTTGCGGATGGATCATTGACAGTGTGTATCTGGTGTACCAAAAATTAGAGACAACTACAATCCTGCAACATGGATGCTGGAGGTTACTTCAACTTCATCTGAAGCTGAACTAGGCATAGACTTTGCTGACATTTACAAGAAATCTTCTTTATATAAGTGAGTTTCTATTGGCTACATAGTTAACGGGCTCCTGCATTAGCTATTAAACCTAAGGACTCGTCCAAGCGAGATCCCGCATGATAGATTCTGATGGCAAATACAAAAACAATTCTGCATTCTTGTTTGCTATAGAAAATGATTAGTCTAAATTGATAGATAGTCCAATCGTGCAACTAACAATGACAACAAATGTAACATTTAAAATTTTTATACGATGTTTGAATTTAGCTGATCATATTCTTAGTTATGTGCGATGATTCTGTTCTCTGTTGCTTTATTCCTAGGAATAACAAAGTGCTTGTGGATGAACTTGGCAAACCACCGGCTGGTTCAAAAGATCTCTATTTTCCCACTGTCTACTCACAGAATTGGTGGGGGCAATTCAAATCCTGTCTATGGAAGCAGTACTGGTCTTATTGGAGAACCCCTTCCTACAACTTGACACGATCATTTCATATGCTTTTTTCTTCTCTTCTCTTCGGGTTATTGTTCCGTGATCGAGGCAAGAAAATGTAAGTCCCAGATCTGTGCATGTTTGCTTTCGCTCTCATGCAACAGCTTCCACGTCGGTTTTTGCTAACTCTGATTCTTGGTTTTATGTCTGATGCTCTTTTTGATAGAGACAATCAGCAGAGCCTATTCACTATTCTTGGTTCGATGTATGCCTCAGCTCTCTTCTGCGGCATAAATAATTCTTCCTCTGTTCTTCCATATGTCAGCACAGAACGTATGGTTTTCTATAGAGAACGATTTGCAGGAATGTACACTTCGTGGGCATTTTCAGCAGCACAGGTATGTAGTACCCTCTGACTTCATCTTCCACAATGTTCAAACGAAACAGCGGCTTACGGATGGATACCAAAAGGGCCGGTGCAAGCCACCATCTGCATAATGCTTTCTGCTAACAACTATTTTTAATCTGTCATAGCCCTCTATCGCATGCTCTTAATAAACACTTCCACGGAGTTCTTGGAATGGTTTTCGTTTGTCATGAAATCAATGGCCTTTTTCTTCAATATGGCAGGTGATAATAGAGATTCCATATCTCTTAGCACAAGCAATTGCATTCACAGTGATAACATATCCATTGATTGGATACCATTGGACAGCAAATAAGGTGTTTTGGTACTTCTACTCCATGTTGACTACATTGCTCTACTTCACTTATCTTGGGATGATGATGGTTTCAATAACACCAAGTTTCCCAGTGGCTGCCATTTTGCAGTCAACTTTCTACACAATGTTCAATCTGTTCGCCGGATTCTTGATTCCTCGCCCGGTAACCATTTCATCCAAATATTCATTCCAACTTCAGTATAAAGGTCTCTGTGAAATATATGACGATGGTGAGTTGTGTTGTTGACTTTACAGCAAATTCCCAAGTGGTGGATCTGGTTCTATTATGCCACTCCAACTTCTTGGTCATTAAATGGAATGCTCACTTCACAATATGGAGATATAGAAAAGCCAATCACCGTGTTCGGAGAAACCAAAACAGTTGCGGCTTTTCTAAGGGATTACTTTGGCTTTCACCATAATCAATTGCCTTTAGTGGGTGTTCTTTTATTCTTCTACCCTGTATTCTTTGCTGCTTTATTTGCATTTTGCATAGGCAAGCTAAACTTCCAGAAAAGGTAAACATTTGTATGACGCCGACAGAAATGCATATTTTGTAAGAAGGGTCGAGTTTTCTCCTTTCGATTTATCATATAAAGTTTCAAATTAATATTTGTGCTATCCTTTGTATCAGCAAATAGCACTCCGGTGCCAAATATTGTGCACTAAATGTACATACATATGACGATTGGTGTATTACTTTTTGTTAAGTTGATACAAACATAGATATATATAGGCATATATATGTGTCTTCGTGCTTCATAATTTTATATTTTGTCAAAAAATGGTCAAATTTACCGGGGGAAAATATGATTCGTATATAAAAAATATTACATCATAATTCATAACTGTGAAATATCGCAAAAAGTTAGGGGTGTCAATTCGGGTGGGTTCGGGTCGGGGGGTGAAAAGTAAAAAAAAATTCCCAACCCGAACCCGAATCAACCCGAAATGGCTCAACCCGAACCTGATTATTTTCGGGTGGGTTCGGGTTGGGTTAGAATTTGACACCCCTACAAAAAGTATGATAGGAATTCAAAACTATAATAAATTCAAACAATTCATTCATATGTGATGCTTTCACCTGAGTAGCATCACCATTCTTACATGAAACTGCTTACTAGATGACTCAAACTGTGATTTAAGTAGAACCAGTACCACACACACATTTCTTATATGGTATTTTACAAATCAAAACGTGATGCAAGAACACGAAACAAGACAGCGACGAAAAACACAACACGAGGTTACATGAAAGAAGCATTAGCAGTATGTCTCGAGTTTAGCCTTGGGGGTGGGGTCTGTCCCATTTGAGAGGCTTAACTACCTCCCATGTGAAGTCTGGATCTTCTCTCCCAAAGTGCCCGTAAGCGGCGGTTTTCAAGAACCTTCCACCAGCACCCCTCTTCAAATCCAAGTTAATCGAGATCATTCCAGGTCGGAAATCGAAATTTTCTTTCACAATTTGTAGGATTTCCTTGTCAGGGATCTTCCCCGTTCCATAAGTGTCAACAAAAACGGACAACGGCTCAGGCACACCAATTGCATATGAGACTTGTACTATGCACCTGCGAGCAAGGCCATTAGCAACTATGCTCTTGGCAGCCTGCCTCACAATATATGCACCACTTCTGTCAACCTTAGTGGGGTCCTTTCCAGAGAAGGCACCACCACCATGGGCACCCCAACCACCGTAGGTGTCAATAATGATTTTTCGGCCCGTGAGACCTGCATCACCATGAGGGCCACCAATAACGAACCGACCAGATGGATTGAGGTGGAAAATCGTCTTCTCATCAAGGTACTTCTCCGGGATGACTGGCTTGATCACATGCTCCTTGAGATCCTTGGCAATCTCGTCATTAGTAACAGTCTCATCATGCTGGGTCGAGATGAGAACCGTGTGCACCCTTATTGGAACCATTGCACCATTTTCATTGTAGTACTCCACCGTAACTTGAGTCTTGCCATCAGGTCTCAACCAGGGACATGTACCATCCTTGCGTACTTCTGTCAGCCGAGCACCTAATTGAGTAGCAAGCACATGGCTGAGAGGCATGTACTCTGGAGTTTCATCAGTGGCATAGCCGAACATGTGTCCCTGGTCGCCAGCACCAATATCTTCGGGGCGTTTGGTCAGGTGACCGTGAACTCCTTGAGCAATATCAGGGCTTTGCTGCTCAATGTTAACTAGGACCTTGCACTTGTCAGCATCCAGACCAACATCATCGGATGTGAATCCGATATTGCGGCATGTGGTGCGCACAATTTTCTCATAGTCTATGTCACCCTTTGTTGTGATTTCACCGAAGACCATTACCATGTTGGTCTTGGTACAAGTCTCACAAGCAACCTTGCTGTCGGGATCTTGTTCCAGGCAGGCATCGAGTACAGCATCAGATATCTGGTCGCAGAGCTTGTCGGGGTGGCCTTCATTCACAGACTCAGAGGTGAACAGGAAGGTGTCCATTTCCTAACCTACATGAAATAAATTCCAAATTCATCATTTCAGTCCTCGAAACAAGAAAAGCACCCATGTCAGAAAAAACCCAAACCGTGGCAAGAAAACATGGGTCACAACTCAATTGAGCGATAAAACATCATGTTAAGATGTCAGGCGTGAATATCTCAACACTCCAAAAAGACAGATTCTAAATTCAAATGAGATATTCTTCGTTTAGCACCAAAAGAACAAGATTTACCTCTTCCAATTACTTAATCGCATGTAGAAATATTAGAAGCTACTTTAACATGTTTTAAAGCCAGAAAGTCCCCAGGGAATCTTTGCTTTATACCACTAGAAACATGCTGGATAGTCAAACTATTGCAAGTTATAATAGAATCCAGTGAACAACCATATACGACAAATATAAGAAGAACCATATACGATAAATATAATAAGAAAAACCATATATGATAAATATAATAAGAACAACGAGATATTATTTCGATGAATCAAAGCCTGTTGCCCTCTATCCGAACAAATCGTGCTTAGATCTGAGTCAGACAGAAAAAAGGGTCCCGTTTATGTATCAAAATTATGTAAACAGAAACGTGATGCAGGTGATGAAACTCATCAGCTACTATCACTAGCAAAACCATGTCAAACTTAGAAGCAAAAAGAAGTTCAGATCTTTCATATCTCCCACTGAATAATACTGCACATCTCGTTAAAATACTAAGCCTTTACCAAGAAACTTGAGAAAACACCTGAATATCCATGAGAAGAGTAGATCACAAATTTAGTAGCAAAGTATAACAAAAAGATCTGTAAATCTACTCGAAACAAACATATGTACCAACTATTTGCAGCATGACCTGACATTTCTTAGGACAAAATTATGAATACAATCAAGGAAGTCTCTACACAACAGAGAAAATGGCGAAGAACTCACTCAGAAGGAAACACTCAAATCTAAGCACATGAGAAAGAACCACATTAGCCCAGACAAAACCCAAGAATATAATCCTCAAAAGAGCCAAAACTAGCAACATAAAACTAAAGATTCACCAAAAGTCACCTTAACCAAAGACCGACAAAAGGGTCCTGCTAACTTTATTGCAATGGGAACTTTATTTAGGTGCACCCAAACGCCTGCAAGTCTAGGAATGAGGAAATGGGAGGCCTATTTATAGATAAGATCACAAAATCATTCGACTAGTGTCTAGTGGGTGGGGACAAATGTGGTGCGTTTTGGCAATGTTTCGACCGTCAGATGGAGTCTTGAATTCGGGATCTAACGGTCGAGATCAACGGGAGTCGGTAAATGGATGACGCTGATAATAGAGTAATAATAAATCAGGTTTGTTCATGTGATCATGTCATTATATATACTACTGATATTTTTCAAACAATAAATTTTATTTATTGAATATAAAATTAAATATCATCCTTCATATGTAATCTTATTAATATTTATTAATTGGAGATAGAAAATCGTATCGACCTTAGTTGCCTCTTCATTTAGTACACTCAGGACATGATAGAAAAACATATCAAACTGAGTTGTCTATTCGTTTAGTGCACTCGGAACGGTGTTTATTATTTTAGAAACATAAACTTGTATAAAATGATTTATAACTTATCTATGACCAAGTTATGAGATTTGGGCGGATGTTGGAATTCTAAACACAGTTTTTTAAAAAAATCTCTTTAATTTTAGGAAAAGAAAATCATAAAATCTTGAACTTGATGATTGAAGCATATGTTAAAACTTAATATTATTATATTTTAAACACACATTAATTTTCAAATACTTTTATAGCGACTATAAAAAATGTATATAGTATATCCGAACGAAACATCATCAATTGGAGGTTGTAACAATCTTTTACCCACCCTGTGATTTCATGTTTCTTTCTATATTTGATAAGTGATCCGAGGAATTCAATGGTAGGTGAGATGTATTATAGATTTGACCTTTGATTTGCGTGTGTGCTTCATGAGAAATTTCTGATCGAAGCTTTTTAGTTAAATGTCTAAGTCGCGGTTCATCTATATAATATTAATAATTTTATCGTAATCATATCATATGTCATATCAATTGGATTATTAGTTATCCAACATCAATCAATCATTACATATTTATTTAACATCAATAAAATCTTTAATTATTTATCTTACATCAATTAAATTTTATTAATATAAAATTATAATATTATCTCTCGTCATTATGAGATTGATGTATTAAATTATAAAATAATCTTATTTTATTTCAAATTATAATTTAAAGAATTTAAGAACAAGTACATAAACATACACTACCATTTGGTAAAAAAAAAAACATATTTTTAATGTTCTAACATCTTAAGATTTATTGCATTCATTTATTTTTGAGATAAAAAAAGTGCAAAAAAAAAAAAAGCTGACCGAACTTCTCAAAATAAAATAATATAATTATGCCTGTTTAATGCATCTTTCACTTCATGTTGATTTAAAGCTTACGTATTACAGAACCCAGTGGCAGTGTGGCACTTTGCCATTAAATTAAATTTATCGAAGTGCATTTCGTGGCAGTCCAACACAAGAAAATGATCTAATTTTATATTTATTCTATATAGGAAATGCAGGCTTCTCAATTAAATTTAAAAAACAAAAAAAAAAAAACGGAAACACTGTAGGCTTACAATCCAAGCAGTAAGATCGGGCCTTAAATAGCTGAGATGGGCCACACAGCCACTGTTGGGCTGAGCCGCCTCAATTTGGGTTTTTGTTATTTGCTGTTGGACCTAATCTGTTGTTGAATTCTTATGCTAAAGCGAAGCTAAATAAACTACTTTCTTACAAAAATTAATCAAGTTTAAGCAAGCATTATAATTGTTTCTTGTTTGATATTGATCCGATTAACGATATTTGTTATCGCGGTTGTCGAGGTCGAAATCGCGATGAATTCATTGTTGGATTTTTCATTCGACTTTAGCTGAGGATTCAAGCTAACCAACAAATGGAGCGATGATGCTGATCACCTTCGCAGCCCATAACTTACGCCGTACTGTAATGCACATCAGTCATCACTTCCTACAGAAGCAATGGATGGAACTGCTGTTGACTCGTCTCATCTGTTGAGCCAACTGGAGGATATTTTGGATTCTAACCCTTGCATGTAAGCGGTATGATATAATGTAATGATTTTTGTGTAAACACCATTGGTTTCTCCCATGTTCTTCCACAAATGAAGCATCTTTTATCTATGCCACGCTTGGCAAGCTGATGATGCTGCGTGCTGGGTTCTTAGAGGGTTGGATTCAGGTATTGGTTTATGGGTGAGTGATTTAGAGGGAGAAGTAGTGACAAAAGTGTGATATGTTTTTTGAATCATAATTAAGAATGGTAAATAGTCATTTTCAGCTCCAATGAGACTTTTGAAAACGTAATCTAATGATTGACAGTGTTATGCGTTGGACAAACTCCTGAAGGTGGATTTTTGTAATTTACCCTTTTATGGAATAACCCATGTTTTTCGTTTGCTACTGATCACAAATTAAATTAATCGGAAGAAGATAGACTGATCTATAAATTTCCTCAACTAGTAAGAGTGATGAGAGGTACACCTTGTTTATTGTTGCGAGTTGACAAAGCACACCTTTGAATGAGTTTTTCGGAACAAACAGATTATGGATTCAGATTCTGTATATTTATTGGTTTTTTTTTATCTGGCATCTGTACTTTTCAGTTATCATCATTAAGCATTCTTTATGTTTTAGTGGATAATGTGGTGAAAAATTGTCATACTGTTTGTGATATGAATGGTATTTTATGCTTTCAGTGATGAATTGGGGTTTATTCATCCATCCCAGTTTGCTGCACTGCATGAAGAGACCGATGGTTCACCTTTACCAAAACCATCACATTCTTGTAATGCTGATACATTCTTTTGGAGCAATGAACATAAGTTGGGCATATCAACACTTGCTCTAACCTCGCTATATGGTGCTGCTAAAGATGCCTTTATGGATTCTTTTAGACGGTATAAGATGTTATTAGACTCTCGTGGACAGAGCAATGAATCCATCGATGTTAGCACATGGAATCTCCCACAGTCTGACCTAGACATTGTGGAAAGTGAAGTGATGAGACACAGCAGAGCTCTTGTTCTGTTGAGCTGTGATTTTGGCACAGCGTGGAATTCCAGGTCTATTTTCTTCTGTATGATGCCACTTGGGTTAATTTGAAAGTTTAATTTTGAGATAGTTTTTGGAAAAATGCAATCAATTTTCCAAACGCCTTCTTTGGTGATAGATATGCCATATGAATCTTGTTTATATGTCTTGGATCTTCTGTAACCTGATGAAGAATTAGTTTGCAAAACAAATAGTTCAAAGAACTAATAAAATGTGTATGTGTTCTTAATTTGCATTTACCTCAATCATGTACATTCATGCTGGTGTTCTAGTCTGAAGGAGCAATTGGGTTATTCTTTTGCGGCTTGCAGCATTCCACCCTCACCCAATTCTATCAGACAAATTATAGTGTATGTGCTTTTCTACTACTAGGAAGTTGGTTACATCAAGGAAGCAGCAGTTTCCATTATTCATGGATGAACTGCTGCTATCAACTTTGGTTCTCTCCTGTGCACCAAAGAGTGAACGTGCTTGGAGCCACAGGTAGCCATCTAATCTATATATATATATATATATATATATATATACAAATTTGATATGGTGAGCACCCAACATGGGCAACATGTGGGCACCAGGCTGACGTGGCACTTCCAGGTGCTGTCTGTGCCTACGTATTTTGAGCCTAACTCGTTGTGATATTCACACTGGTAGGAGGTGGGTGATCAAGATGATTGCAGACACGTGTGAAAACCTGCAAGAGATTGTGGAAAGAGAATCTGTATTAGTGAAAACTATAGCCGAGGTTTATATCTTTCAAACATTGTGATTACTTCATAAAAACATTAATATATATGATATCTAATGACTCGTTTTCATGCGTCCTCTGCATTTAGGCTTCTTTATAGCATATTTATTTTTTGGTTTGAAAAATGGTATTTCTCACTTTTCACTTGTTTTCTTCTGTTTGTGTACTTCTTTCACATTTTCACTTGATTCAGCGGCTAAATTGTGGTAATACCTAAAAGTACACAGATTGACCACCATGTATTTTCTTTGGCTGATTGAGCATAGACATATAGGATTTTACCCTGTCTGGTCAAATTAGAATCCACCTTTGACGATTGCCAATAACTTGGCATTATCTAATTCTTGTTCAAGGGCATGTGTTTCTTTTTCCTGATTGACATTGACAGATTATACTATGGTTAACAAAAGAACGAAGCTCAAAGATGCTAATGGGAAACTATAAAATTCCATTTATCTTGTGTATCTTGTATAGTAGCCCTTCTATAAAATTAAATAAGATTAATCAAAGAATAAAAATAGGAGACTACGTAATAAAATTTGTTATTCTGTTTTACCTAGTAACTCATGGAGATATTTTTACCATCTTCTAGTAATTCTCCTCTCGTGAGTTTTGCACATTCATCGCGAGCATAATACTTGACTACTTTCCACCTGATGTGTTCATTTTTGTTGTAGAACTCAAAAATGAACTATCGTGCTTGGAATCACCATTGCTGGATGGTTTCCTACATGTCACATGCACAGGTTTGCATATTGTTAATGCTGATACCAGTACCCCTTTGTTTTATCTCATTGCATTGTGCAGAGCGCACTCGCTTATGTAAACGAAAATTTTTGTTTACCATGTAATAGGTAATCTTCTTCCATGGCCAGAAGAAAAGAGTTTGTAGCATAGACTTTGGTGGTTCCCATATCTTAATATTGCCCTAGCAGGATCAACCATTTCTTCTTCTCTTCCAAACTCAATTATGTTTCCGCTATTTGCCCCTCCTCTGTGCACCTTAGAGAAATGATTTCAATTTCCAAAAGTTGTTGCTTCTGAGTTATTGTAGTTGCCATCAGGTGATACTCGAGTTGCGAAATTCTCGAGAATGGACAGCACTTCACGTTGCTGATAATTCTTGTTTGCATTACCGGACTGTAAGTTTCACACTTTTTTGGCATATATTCCTGATGTTGTGAACAAACACTTAATGATGTGGACAACTTCATGTGATTGTATCATTGTGGAAAAGTTTATCTATTCATTTCCTGCTGTTCTTAAGCCAGTATAATTTCTTTACTTCTCTAACATTTTTCAGTTTTCTATTGAAACTGAAGTGCCAGGCTCACCTTTCCAAGACTAACAGGATCTGGCTGTCTAAGTTTGTGAGCAGTCCACGTTTGACGTATTGAACGCCAGTGCCTCATTTGGCATTAAATTTATTCTAGTTTTCCATTTACTAGCATAACCCTGCAGCACATGACTTAAGATAGAGATTCTTGTAGAAGTCTGTTGTCAATACCTTAGATGAACCTTGGCTTGACGAAAGATTGAAGTAACAAATATGCAGAATATCCTTTGGCTATGTTTTACTTCAGGGATTTTTATTAGGAAGGTTTGGGTTAAATTTTCTATGAAAAATAGGATAACATATTTGAGATAGGACATTATGGGGTATTTTTTTAATATAGGATTTTTTAGTAACCTTTAAAGTTGAGAAGTATTCAATCTAAATTTTATAAACCCTATAAAAATCTTGTGTTCTTAAAAGAAAGTTTAGTTGTATTAATATAGACTTTTAGAGTTTTAAAAGATAGGTGGTAGACTGGTAGTCATACTTGACTGTTAAAACCTCTATAAAAATCTAGAGGTTGAGGCATCCAAAATTTGAATCGACTGTTATGGAATTAATTAAATGCAAACATTAGAACTTAAGTACAATTATAAAATGCTTGTCGTTGGTTCAACCTAAAGATTTGGATACTATATCTGAGACACACACATGCATAATTGCTTAATAACTCAGTTTTTACAACAGTTTGCAAATCAAAACCAAAATTATAAAGTCATAGGTTTGGAATTCTTAATTGATTGTGATTTTATCCATGATATACCATCTGGTGACTTGGATATGATTCATTTTAGTTTTTACAGTGTCAAATAGGTAACCTGACTATTTTGCGGTTGAGACTGATTGTCGTTTGCTTGTTAGGATATCAAACCATTCCTTTTAGTCCCTCCAGCTCACGAGTATCAGGGGAAGAAAAACAATATATTATTAAACCCTGTCGCTGTTCTATCATAATACCAAGAAATCTTGTGCAAAGGCTTACTAAAAATATTTTGCTTGGTGCAGCGATTACTACTTCGGATGGTAGAGAATTTAAAAATTAACCAGGGACCAGATGCTTTCTCAGGTGCTGAATTTCATCAAATGTGGAAGGTGTGCTGTTGGCTCTTTTATGTACTGTGAAGATTCTTTTCATATAACTACTGACTTGCTTGATGATAATATAATTGTTCTTGTTTTATTACTTTGATAAAGAGCATGGTATTTCTCTAAATTTGATATCTATCTTTCTCATGAATTTCATAAAGGTAATTCTCTGGTTCATTTGGCTGCTATGTTACAGGAGGAGCTGCACTGGGTTGAGTTGTTGATAAGACGTTATATTGGAAGAGAGGTATGTCTGTCACTAATGTTGTTTTGAACTTGAATGACTTGCATAACTTACAGAAACAATGACTTGGATTATATTGTTCCATACCAGATTAACTCGTAAGTTGTTATTTTCTCAATCTCTTCCTCTTGTCAGTATTGTTATGGTTTGTAATATGTAGCATGCAATTTTAAGTTGCTTGACGATTTCAAGAGGATTATGATCATGTGGATTGGAGTTTTTTGGATTGTCTTGATTAAGAAGGTGGTTTGGATAGAGATGGAGAACTGGATTAAAGGTTGTGTTTCAACGGTGTCCTTCTCAATACTTATTATTGGAAGACCTAAGGGTAAATTCATGGGTGAGAAAGGGCTTAGGACCACATTTTTATTCATTGTTCTTCTACGAGCGATCTTCAGTTTTGAGCATCGAAAAATTTGAGTTTGGTATGGGTAGCTCCGAGAACAACAAGTGAGTTATTCGCTACAAATCTTGGCAACAGGGTAGAACATTTTGACAATGGTAGTTCATTGTATTTGTTGGTCAGTATAGTTCTTGAGGAATTACAGAGTTTTCGACATTATAGTAGAGGGTGTTGGAACAAGACTAACCTGCAGGCATCCTGCTTTATATAGGGATCTCAAGACCCTTTGATGTCGGCCGAAAGCTTATTCTCTGGGTATAAACGAAACCATCTTTCATCTGAAGCTGAATTCACTAAAGAATTCACATGATAGATCCCTTCCCTAAATGTTGGCAAGATGGACTTGAAAATTTTGGAGAATCAATTGAATTCTAGTCAAGATATGATTTAATTCCCATGTCAAGTTGTCAGATTTGATGATGAACAATGAAATAAGCAAATCCAATTAATGGTAAAGTCGGAAGCAATGGTATACATAGTACAATAGTATAATTTTGGCCGTCTATTCAGCCCTAAGATTGGAGCCAACTCCAATGAGCCTGAATGCTCTATTGGTTCTGCTGGACTCCCATCAGAGCAACGATCCATATTAAGTTTCAACGAGCCAGGATGTGGCTCTGGCTATCCAATCACTATAACCTTTGTAATTGAGTTGTATGGCAGTAGAAGATAAATCTGTCCAATTTTCATATTTGTATATTTTCGAATCAGAAGTTAGGAAGACATCATGTTTATGAGCATTGCCCGTTAACTTATTGGATGTTTTATGAGTTCTTTTCGGGCTTACCCCAGCCCTGCGCTTCTATCTTTGTCTGCCCTTTGAATTGCTAATTTGTTAAAACCAAGAGCCGTACGACCTTTGACTGCTGAACGGTAGACGAATAAAAAATATTGATTTCCATGCGCACCCCTGTGGTTTGGCACTTAAGATTGCTAGTTGTAGTTTTGAAACTGCTCGCTCTCTCAATGGTTTTAAAAAGCAGAAAGTTCCATGCAGAAAAATTCCTTTTGTGGTTGGAGATATCAACAGTTTTCCATTAAAATTAGCTGAAGCTGTAGTTTATCTTTTACTCAAGTTGTCTCCTTGACATCTGAATCTCTCTAAAGAGGACAAGACTACCTAATTTATTCGCTTCCGTTGCCTGGATAAGTCATTAATATTTGTTTTCAAATATTTGTTTTTTCCAAGGCTTTATGGCTCCACCGTCGCTTCCTCTCACTGTTTTGGATGAAACATTTGACGTCTGACAATCAAAATATAAATTGCCGTTCTTTGTGCAAAAGTTCCGAGAATGAAGAACTCTTCACGTTTATAAATGCTGAATTAAAGCTACTAAATCATTGCACAATCGTCCCCGATAATGTATTTGAGGATTATGAGACGCAGGCAGTTCACTCTGCCACTTATTTTATGTGGCTTGCAAAGGTAATTTGATTTTCGCTGTTGTCTCCGATATCTAATATTTGTAACCATTTACTCATCAGCACACTCATTCACTCTTTTCTGTTGATTTTTATCAGCAAATGCCCATGCCTTTTGCAATCGAACTGCGAAACAGTCATCTATATGGAACACTCGAGACATTGCTCAAGAAAACTGGGAAGAGTTTCCTTCTGGATTCTGTGGCAGAAAATTGTGTAAGCATACAATCATTGGGCTGAAGAACCTGATACATGATGATAGTGATTGGTCTAAACACGTGTACAGTTATTTAAGATACATACATCTATTTTGTTGATTAGGCTGGAAATGGCTTAGTTGATGGGAAAATTTCGGCTCTAGCTCATGGCCTTGCTATTTTCTATGTGGCCTGCGCAGAAATGAGATGATGTAAGAGTTTAAGTGGGCTATAAAATTAGAGAGCACTAATTTTTTATAGATTCAACAAGAAACGATTGAAAGTAGGCCAAATTTGATGAAACTCTGCTTGATGTTATCTGTTTCATTGACTTTGCTTTCTGTTGCTTTCAGTTTACAACGTAGGAATCCACAACCCTCTAATACTCTGTGTAATCATTTGTAATTTGCTGAGTTGATCGAACGTCTCTTGAAACGTAGATTTTTTTAAGAAGAAGATTAAGAGATCAAGTTTGGTGTTGATGAAATCGTAATCTCTGCATATCAAAAGTGCCCAAACAATAGATTGAGATAAGATCGAATTTCAAATTCTTTACTTAAAATTATTTGATCCAAGTAACTTAGAACCAATGTTCTAAAAAGGTTTCTACAAAGTGTGAAACATGATGATGATGTTTGAGGTTTTTGAACTTAAACCAGATTACAATGAGTTTAAGTGTATAATCATTCCATCTTAATTATAGTTTTGATTATCAAAAGAACAACTTTTTAAATAGATTTAATTCTCATGACTTAATTCAGTTATACTTTTTTCATGTGACTTGTTTCATATTATTAGAATCAATATTGTTAAGCCTGTGTATTCATTGTACTTAATTATTCAATAATCTATATAACTATCATAATTAAGAAGTAAAATCTTCTATTTATGTTCACTTCCTTCTTTTCTTCTCTCAAAAAGCATGTTAGAGCTTCAACATTATTACATATGATTATATATTTCTAGTATCACTTCATGCTAAAATATCTAATTGAGGATTTGTCATCACCATCAATCTTGTCTTTTAAAAAGTTACATGAAACAAAAGTTACATTTAAGTATAAGTAAGCATCCTTAATAACGATATGTTCGATCCCCTTTTATAGCCCAAGTGAGACGTTTTAGGGAAATTTCGTATTCAAACGATTTTAACCGAAAAGCTGCCTTAAACTTGTGAAGAGTTCTATCCAAAAAACATTATGGAGATAATAGGAATCATAAGAGAGTGCATCATCATTAGGTACAAATAATCATGACCATCTTCTCATGCATAAATCTAAAACCGATATTAAACGAACGAGTCTCTCACGTGTCTTAAGCATATGCATACAGATAGAAAGGCTTGAGACTAACTAGTTACTGGATACCAAGAACCCAACCTAAACGTGGAGAATTTTGACGAATCATTTGACGTCAAGGCAAATATCATCTAAAAAGAATACAAAGAAACTTACAATCCTTTATATTAATTATCATTTTAAAAACACCCCCTAAAAAATCTTATCATCAGTGATGTGTGAAAATCACATCATAAATAAGCGCCACAACTTCAGCATCAAACTAATAAAAAATTAGGAAAATTTGAATTATATACTAAATAGTCTAAGCTGCTAAATTTATAAAACTAGCAGATATGCCGACATTGACTACCACGGTATACCTTGGAGTTTGCTTCGCTATCCCTACTCCACATCCACATTATACAAAAACTTCCCTTGGATTTCAATGGTGTATTTACAAAATCACTTGAGAAAATCTCAGTAAAACAGAACGTAGAATCTCAAGAACATGCATTCAGCCAAATTTCATATGTCACACACATCTACAAAGTTGAGAGGAACTTTGAACTCGTTATCATTGAGGCACATTTACTTGGACCTCATATAATCACAGACAAGATGCTACTTATAGTATTCACTTACAATCCTTCACCATATCAACAGACCCATTACCGCGACAACAGGAAGAACAAAGTATCGAGAAGTAAGAGTTCCAAATGATAAGCCTCAGAATTTGGAATATGGAGTGAAATAAGTTGGTTGATAAGATAAAAAAACAGAGAGATCCATGTCCTCTACATAATAGACCATTTAAAATACATTCGATAATGTCAAACAAAGAGCAGAAGGAAGATAAAGCATCCATTCCCTACAAAAGCAATTGAACTTCATCACTTGTTACCTAAATCTGGCCTTCTTGGGAAGGCTGGCACCTGGTCTTCTTTCCGGCGCACGAGATTTTCCAAAAGCCTTCATTTTCCTTCTTTTTCTTTCCTCCTCACTGTCTGATTCATTTCCCTTCTCTCTGTCTGCATTACTGGCTTCCCTTTCCAACTCCTCCCAGGTTTTCCCTTCATCTTCCTCATCCTCCTCGTTTGAATCATCTTCTTCATCATCTTCAGACTCTACTAAAGATGCACTATCTTCATCCTCATCTTCCGACCCCCCAGAATCAGATTGTACATCTGAAGGTTCATATCCTTGATCTGATTCCTGTGAATTATCAGAATCTGAATCACTAGCCTCCAAGTTCAAAAATTCCCACCCGCCATCCTCTATAAACTGTTCTGGGTCATCAGTGATTGTTTTCAATATCTGTCTCCAGTTAAGATTTAGCCTACTCTCATAGTACTTGAGATCAGTAGTGTCAAGCCACTCTTTAATGCCGTCCAGCGATGATGTGGGGATTGAATCAATACGCATGACATCACGCTTGAAGTCCTTGAATACAATGGTCATGTCAAAATTCTTCTGACCAAGGCCAACCCTCTCCAAATTAACAATCTCAATCTCATTAAGGGTAATAACCACAAACGGCGTCTCTATGAGCTCAACAAGGCAGGTTGACGTTGGTACAATGAATGCAGACGATTTATGCGGCACACCATGAAAACCAAGTTCTCTCAGTGGCTGATCAAACTCCAGATCCAGAGATTTGAATTGAGGTTGCCCCCATAGATCATTGACCCTACTCACAAAGTTCTGAAAGTCCATGCTAATTTTGTTTTTTCTATCCCTCTCCCGCTGCTCCTCCTCAATCTCATCAGGGTCATAGGCAGATCGTTTTCCACCTCCAATAGTCTGCACTACATCCATGACTTCAACATAAAACTGAACATCCTTGGTTTTCTTGTTCCCCACCATTATGTGATTGTGCAGGTGAAAGTGCAGAAGGGTAATCATTTCCTTCTCTGCTGGCTGGAAGAACGCGTGTTTGATGTTTCCAAACATGATGTCCACCCGCTCATCTGATCTTGAAGTTGCATAACGAAGTCCATTCGTATGCACTTCCAGGGTGCCACTAAGCTTTCTTCCCCGACCACCAAAAACTGGGCGTATCCAAAGGTCAGACAACCTAATTGGCTTAAATTTTGCTCCAGCCAGTTGCAGTTTTTCTTGGGTCACTAAAGTTGCCCGCTCAGCCTTCTCTGATTCACGGGAAGCCACCTGTCTACGGAGAGTTTTAATTAACTGAACAACTTCACTAATATGTCTCGGATCCTTGGAGTGAAATGAAACTTCTTTAACATAGATAGAATCTTGGAACTTCTGCAAGTTTGCATCATTTTGGGAGAAAGGAGCACCGGGTACATTAAACATTATCCGAATATAGCATGTACGACTTGTGTCCTGCTGACTAGATACACTCTTAACAGTAGCAATGTGAAAAGGCACCATTCTTCCATAAAGCGGCAGCAAAATGGCCTCATTTTTCTGATCAATCTGGATCATAAATTCTCTTGGAGGAGGAATATCATTGATGTTCTTGTATGCAATCAGCTCTCCCGAGGGTTTCATAGGACCATGGCTAGTCCCTCCGGTACCACCACCTGCAAGTCTTCTTGCCGTTTCTTCATTCTTCCGACGAGCCAGAGCTGCTTGATGCTGCCTCCTTAACTCTTCTTTGGACACCTCATGGTTGACCGATCTAAGTGTTGCCTTAGACAATAATGTCTCGGCACCCTTAGGTACAGCTTTAGTTCTCGGTAGCTCTTCTTCCTCTTCCTTAAGAGAGTAAGCAACATCTTTCATAGATTTAGAGCATCTAGAAGTCACCACTTCCAGAGTATGCTCACCAACAATAACAGTGTCAGCCAGCAAAATAGAAAATTTTCGGGTTTTTGGATTCTCTGTCTCCAGTTTTCTTCGCTTTGTCTCCATTCCCTTTTCAATCTCCATTTGCAAATTCTGAAACCCAAGCGAAACATTAAAGACCATGCCTGTCTTCAGTATCCGATCGTTTTTGCTATTTAGATTAAGTCCTGACTCACGAAATTCAAGACCTATTCCAGTTCCTGCAGATTTTGTCAAACTGGGAACCATTTGAGGTGCTTCCTGTTCAACTACAGAGAGAGCTGCCAGATATACTTCACTAACTTTACTTCCAGGTTTCAAAGCAGCAATCGCGGCTTCGTGAGCCTTTAGGAGGACTTCATAGGCCTTGATTTGCATGGGACTGGCATCAATTAGAAAAGTCCGAGCCGCATTTGAGCAATAGCTGTTGTAGCGAGATCCTAGTGCACATATAATCACACTATTGGGGTCGTAGAACAAATTTTCATCATTGCTTGACGCACTAGGTCTGAGATCAAATTCTACCCCGCTCTGAAAAATTGGTGGGTAGCATATATCAACATTTTCAGCTTTCAGCTTCACCTTTATCCTTGCAGGCTCAAGTATTACCTTTTCAGTGTCATCCATCAAGGAAGAATGGGTTACCTTCTTCTCTTCGTCAATTACCTTCTCCAACTTTGGGACCACAAAGGATTTCATCACTGAGGAAGTCAGGTACGCAGCCTTCTTCAAGTTTGTGATTTCAGTAGGGTCTTTCACTGCAAACAGATCAGAGAATCCATTTGTAACATCAGTGAGCTGAAAGTTTGCAGCCTTCAACTTCTCATCCCACATCTCTAGAAGTCTACCTTCAGGGGCCTCTCTAGCAATGTACCCAAAAACTGGGACATCAAATCCATCCGTCCTTGACTCAGCACGAACTGCACGGAATATATTATCCATTGATGTTGTCCCATCATCACTCTTACCCTTCATATGCATTATAACTTCCACACCTACAGCATCTTTTGCAGACTTTTTCACTACTTCAAGTAATGACACCTTCTTCTGGCTGCATAGAAAATGGACCTGTTTCTTCATGAACACCATTATAGTGTCTGGAAATTCATAACCTATCAACCATATATTCAAGGCCGAAGACTTCAAATATCGTAAATCCTCAGACGGTGGTGGAGTTGCTACTGCAAAAGCCTCAGCACCACCCCATAGATCACTCTTAAACTCACCCCAATGAGTGTATAACATTTTTAACCGTTTGCTGAAGATTTCAAGATTAATCGTGTAAGAATTGGCCCCAACTCCAGATGCCTTGACATTATTATCATTCCCTTTAGCATTTCTATCAGCCATTTATGCCAACTCACATATAGATCTTTACTCCGCTTAAGGAGCAACTAAAAGTACGAATAGAAACACGGGCTGGAGAAACAAGAAAATTATAGCTTCCCCTTCTTTCTAATCCCGATATGATAAGCATTCACCTGAATAGAACTTCTTGGAGTCAAATAAACGCTGCACCCTTTATTCTGCAACAAAAAGCAACAGTTCATGTCTGTGAACACAACTAAATAAAAATTGTTTTTTATCACGGATGCTAAACAAACGCTCATTTTTTCGCTTAATTTGGGACAAGTGAGTGCAAACAAACAGTTCTCATAAGAAAAAAAAAAACTCGAAAAATAAGAAACCTAGTACCGCAGGCCTCATATTTCAATGTCGAGGGTTTCCATTAAAAATCATCTTGTGATACGAGAGATTGCATTATTGAATTCGACTTTTGTCACGTAGTCTAAAGCGGAAAGAAAAAGCAAGCAAGGAGGATGAAAAAAAGACATACAATATCAAGTCTTCGTGCAGATCGATTATCCAAACGCCACTAAGCAAGGCGCCATTGCAAAGATCAAGGAATCTATGGCTGATTGGATACGGTGGTGGGGGATGAGAGATTTCAGGGTTTAAGTCATTTAAATACGATTCACTAATTACCTCGTCTGCCCTCTTTGTTGGGACAATTTACAGGAACCCACGTGGTGAGTAGTGAGAGTTGGTTAAATGCTCGGAAATGAAAAAAAAAAAAAAAATATATATATATATATATACAGCACCGATATAGTGGGCGACTACAATGGTCGCGCGCGTGGGCGTCCGAGATGCTCAGCCGAACATCTCATGAATTTTTGAAAAATTTCATGAGATATTCGGCTGAGTATCTCGG